>JAJLXS010000053.1:0-95143 GCA_030571355.1 Maudiozyma serrabonitensis | reverse complement strand
AGTGGAAAATCTGTTTACCTCAAGCAGGTGGCCCTTTTATGTATTATGTTCCAAATTGGTTGCCCTATACCAGCCAAATCTGCCACCCTACCTATATTTAAGAACCTCCATGCAAGACTATGTAATGATTCCTTGGAATTGAGTTCCTCAAACTTTATGTTTGAAATGAAAGAAACAGCATATTGCATGGATGATCTTTTCGAAGATACATTATTAATTCTTGATGAACTTGGTAGAAACTCCAGTGTTTGTGACGGACTTGCAATATCGTTAGCTGCGACGGAATTCATACTACATTCTAAGTGCGTAGCTTTTATCTCTACACATTTTCAGGACATTCCCAAGATATTGATCAATAAGCCTTCAGTAATGCATCTTCATATGAAGACAGATATCCTTGGGGATAAGATGAAGATGCTATATCAACTACATGGGTCTTCTCCCATCATTGAACATAGCGCATTAAGAGTTGTCTCGAAGATTTTTCCAAAGTCAGTAATAGATAACTCCTATGTCATTGCCAATAACCTATCTAATTGTCGAAATAATAATGGAGACGATTCTGATACCCTTTCAAATGATAAACAATTAAATCAAAAAGAGGCAAACCAAATGAAAAAGATTCAAAATTTTCTTTCGTTACTGAAACAAAATTCAATGGAAGATAAAATAAGTCTCGACACATTAAAGTTATTGCAAATGCAATTTATGGAATCATTCACAGAGTGATTGAATAAAGAAATGTTACACCAACAGGCATGCAAAAATCAAAAAAAAATCAAAATTGCTTTTATTAAACCAGAACCAGATAAATCGAATTAGATAATATTAGCTTACTTGTACACATATGTCTATTTAAGTAAAAAATAATGGCAATAAATGCTATTATGAGTATTAAAAGATGGACCCATAGATGAATATTATATGTATTTTTTTTAAATAATTTCTGACATTTTGCTTCATATAAAACAATACTTAGTTTTGTTCGGCACCAACTAACCAGAATATAAAATTTTGAACCGGTTGGAGTGTACTCGATAGTTCAATTGATTGTCCGTTAACTGCTGATGTAGTGAATGCTTGGTTTTTCCTTGTAGCAGCCTCTCTGAATGCGACCAAAAAATTTACAATCAAAGTAAATGCTAATACAACAGCAACGATGATAGGCCCCAAAGGAGCATCCAAATGTTTACCACTTCTCTCTTTTATAACCTTCAACCTATCCATATATGTTTTATAAGACCACAGACCACAGAAGATAGTTAGACCAAAATATATGTACGCTAAAGTATTTGCCAATTTTGGAAAAGCTGATTTTCTTACAGAATTGTAAATAGAAAATGTTAAAACACTCAACAATGTAGTAACTTTCAACCATCTGTTAAAAGTACGTTCATTAGCTAACCAAACCTTAGCTTCAACTTTCACAGGACCTGCATTTTTAATGTAACTAGTTGGTTTTCTTACACCCACAGGTAATATAATTTCTTCTTCTTCTGAATCAAATCCAGTTAATTTAGACTCTCTTCCGGCCAAAATATTTAAGAAAATAGCTTCTGTTGTCTGTTTTTTCTTAGGAAATCTTCTGACACCCTTCTTTAATCGGGTTCTTCCTCCTGATTGATCCGCCTCTTCCTCCTCAGATGACTCATAGTCCTCTAAGTCAGCCTCATACGAAGTTGGATTAGCTGTATCGGTGGTACCATTTGTATTAACGATATGATGTTCTGGTTGAGACAATGATGAATCAAATTCGTTTAAGGAAGGTGGTTGTTTTTGAATCTTTGATAATCTTCTCATTCCATCTAATCTCTTTTGAATTTCCTTTTGTTTTTTCAATTTCAATTCTTCTTCTTCATAAGCTTGTTTTGGATTTCTTCTAATATCATTCTCCAATTCTGGTAACCAGAATGGTAAGATATCTAACTTATCATCTTCACCGAAAAGAGTAGCAATACCTTGAATAAAAGTAGAAAATTTTGGGATTTCTTTCACTAAATGAGAATTAGTTAATTCAGACAACCATTGACCATGTTTTCTTGGTAATTTTTCCATAGACATTGTTGTGCTACCAGCAAAAGAATTACCTTCTGAATTAACCTCTTTAATCTTAATCTCCATTACGGAAAATGGGAACTTCGCGTATTCTCCAGATCTTAAAAATCTCATTGAATTGGAGACATCTGCATCAATATCGGTTCTATGCCAACTCTTTGGATCTCTAACAGGTCTTGACTTATCAAAGGAATCTTCCCTGATGAATAAGATATCTGAATCGATGGTGACTCTAATTCTATCATCACCTGGAATTTGGAAGGCAGTTCTTGTGTACATTGTTCTCATAACAGGTTGAAGTTGTTCTTCCATGATGAATTTTTGCATAGTTTCAAAATCTGATTGTGTCTTAACAATGGTTGAATTTGGAGAACCACTTTCTTTCATTCTTCTAAGTACCGATTCTTCATATCTCTTTTCACCATCGAAGATAAAACCATTTAAATATTTTTGTTTCATCTTTAATCTCAATTCTTCAAAATGAGCAGGTTGTTCATCATTATTATTATTATTGTTACCATCAACAACCATTTTCTTCTCCAAAAATAAATCAGGTTTATCAACCAATTTACCAGTCCACCTTAATCTTAAAGTTGGAGCACTACTACTTTTCAATAATTTATTATTATATAATTCAAAGAATTCATTATCGAAATATAAAGTAGTAATCATTGGATCTAAGGTATTATGACCTAATTTTCTATCACTAGCTGCAGGACTTGAATTTGAAGATTGGATACCACCATCAGTATCTAAGATTTCAGATTCAAATTTATCGATTAAATCATCATTCTCTGTTGGTGTTTGAGCATATACTAGTACAGGTAAATGACGTAATATTCTAGTCTTTACTTCCATCAAATTATCCTTATGAATCCAAAATTTATATATCTTATATTCTGTATTTGATGGTTCAACAGATGCAACATTTGATAGTTTTGATGTACTTGCCAAAGATTGTGAAACTGTACTAAAATTTCCTCTTAAAATATTATAAAGGTAAGAGATACGATATAATAAAGGAGAATATTCTTCTGAATGGAAAGGTAATTCTTTTAATCTAACCTCTAATAAAGATTTTACAGATGGATATTTTGGATGTAATTTATCATGTTTCTTCACAATTTTAATAAATCCAGTAAAATTTAATCTTGAAAAATTATCTAATTCTTGAGCTTCAGTTAGAGAATCTTCAAGAATACGTTGAAAATTTTCTGGATCAATGGTTTTAATTTTTTCTTCTGAAGATGTTTGTTTTTCTAAATTGATTAATTTATCTAAAAGGTTATTATATTTTTGAATTTGAAAAGAATAAACGTTTTCTAATTCTTTATCTAGTGCTTCAACAAATTTAGATTCATCTCTTTCAGACCATGTCTCTTTAGTAGTAGTTAAATTATCATCATTCTCTTTAAGTAACTCTTTCAAATGATCATAATTAATGTAAGAATCCTTCCAAGGAGGATATATTTCATTAGCTAACTTTACACCAAATAACATATCAGTTTTTATACTTTCTTTTAAACTTCGGGTAGTATGTATGCTTTGTGATTGTTTGCAAAGGATAATATAGAGAGGGAACCCTTTTTTATATTTATCTTATTTCTCAATAGAGTCCTAAAAATAAATAAATAAATAAATACAAGTAGAGCTCTAACAAAAAATATCTGCTTATATATATTTATGAATAATTCTTAATTCTTAATTTATATCAGGTACTTAAAACAAAATAAATGCAACCAATAACTCAAGAGAATGTTATATATATTATTTATTATCGAAACGATCTATTTTGCTGTAATGAAAAATCGTCTCATTTATTTCCTTTGTTTTAAGCCTTTTCCATCTCCTTTTCTTACCAAAAGAAGAAAAAAGAAGGAAGAAAAATAGTAACATGTGGTAAGCCCAATACGAAAACAATAGGAAAATAATTAAAATAAGAGAAGTGAAATGAGGTGAACTGAAAATCAAATGAAAGTGAAAGTGAACCAAGTGGAAGGACAGTTTTTACCCTTTGTTTTGATCTTTCAATTTTGGCTTACATTTTCTTGAGATAATCT
Organism: Maudiozyma serrabonitensis; assembly: GCA_030571355.1. Lineage (NCBI taxonomy): Eukaryota > Fungi > Ascomycota > Saccharomycetes > Saccharomycetales > Saccharomycetaceae > Maudiozyma > Maudiozyma serrabonitensis. The sequence goes on along the minus strand of JAJLXS010000053.1, from coordinate 91,028 downwards.
TTGTTAAAAAATGCATATTCTATCGGTTAGTGAAGAAATCATCGCACAAGAGGAATGAAAGAATAGAAGACAATGATAACAATGAACACGATACAGTAATTAAATATTTATAATTTTCTTGAATATATACGTATGATTTTACGGGTTGATTGATACATTCAATTCAGTAAAGATAAATGAGAAAACATAAATTGTTGTAATCAATACATATTTATTTTCTCAATGCAAAATATTAATGTATTTGAAACAATAGATGAAGAAACAAATGGCACGTTTTCTCCTTGAAATAAGAGGAATTTACTGTAGGCTTCTTTATGTCTCTTTTCCCATTGTCCTCATAATGTCATTAAAGTCTGTTAAAACCATCTAAGCTAAAAAAAAAACGTTGTAAAATTGGATATCTCTCTATGGGAAAAGAATTGTAAAATATATTCTCAAATGGTGGCATCTCTTGTTCAAGGGGTTAATACAAACATATATATACACCAGTATGTCTAATGGATTTATTTATTTTTTAATATCCGGTCATAAATAATATTCATGTGCATATCTTTCTTTAGCATAAGAAAGGTCTCCTATTAAAACTACATCGGTTTTTTTAGATTGTTTCTTGAAATATGTATATATATATACATCTATATATATAGTTAAAAATATAAATATATCACAATGTTGTAGCAAAAGAGAGACAATAAAAGAGAAAAGGGTAAAATAACAAAATAAATTATTCCAAAGGAATCAACAAAAAGATACTAAAAAAATTATTACACTTTTAAAAGGTACCTAACAACAACCTGACTTGGAACTATTATTACTTGTATTGATATTAATACCATCTCTACCTGTCTCCCCACCACTTACTTGGTTACTATCCACCTTCTCTTGGATTAATTTAGCTAATGTGAAGAAAATATCATCAACATTACTATCATCTTTAGCACTTGACTCTACAAAGGGTATTCCGAGTTCTTTAGCAAGATCTTCACCTTGTTCTGTCGTTACTACACGTGTGTCCATATCACTCTTATTTCCAACCAATAATAATTGTGCATCATCATTAGCATGTTCACTAACAGTATTAAACCACGTCTTAATATTTTTAAAAGTACGTTCATCTGTAACATCATATACAAGAATAATACCCATAGCACCACGGTAATAGGCTGTAGTGATGGTACGGAATCTTTCTTGGCCAGCAGTATCCCATAGTTGTAATTTAACTTTCTTACCATTAATATCAACAGTCTTTATCTTAAAATCAATACCAATAGTAGTAATAAATGAAGGACTGAACTTATCCTCGACAAAACGGACTAAAAGACAGGACTTCCCGACACCAGAATCCCCAATTAATAGGATCTTCATGATAGAATCATAATTTTTTGTATTCCCTGACATCTTTAAATCGATTTATGTTAATACGTAGATGTTATATTCTAGGTTTTCCCCCTTGTATTTTATTAAATCCGAGTTTCTTTCCAGTAGAGATCTACTTAATAATGATACTATTAAAACAAGTTAGTATTAACAAATAGTAATAGTCACAGCTCTTTAAAGAAATAGAAACCTTTATTGTAACTTATGTTCCAACTCAAAAGAGATGAAAGGTTTCATTTTTTTGTCTTCTTCATGTATTGGCTTCTTTCCTTTTTTTTCCTTTCTTTTCCTTTTCTTTCACTTTTCCTTCTTGAGGCAGAAAGAGAAAGAGAGCGAAATTAAATGAGATTCAGATTACATACAATAATATAATATAATATAATATAATATAATATAATATAATATAATATAATATAAATTGATCAGGATCTTTCTGAGTTATTTTCATCCGTTCTGGAAGTTTGAAAAGAATCACTTTATGTAGATATACATATACATAGAGATATTCCTAATAGGGGAATAGAGTACTTCATGTTGTTATTGCTTTTGGTACCCTTATTTACGTCCGTGTAATGGGCTGAAATCGCACTTTTGGACAAGAAGGAATGCTCTCTTCTCTCTCCTAATGCAGAAAGTTAATAAAGAAAGATTACCATTTCTAGCATAATATAATCTTGTCACATTATTTAAAAATTTCTTAAAATCAAGCCCGAGATATTGGGGGTTACTCGAACTACTCCAAGTTGTAATATAAATATTGCAAATGTTCAAATTTTTGATTATACAAAGAAGTGTATACATACATACATATATATATATAAACGATGTTTGCAATATGATGAAAATGTTACCTATGCATAGTAACTACGCCACAAAACACCTTCTAGGTCCTCTAACTCATCTGATGTAAATGAAGTTCTATCAAATTTCCAAGTATCAGCCCTAACTTTCTTAAATTTGTTAATTGTGTCCTTAGCAGCTGTACCACACATCCCATTGGTTCGAGCCCATGATGATACTACGGATAATTGTGCTGGGATCCAAGATGGTAGTGGGAATATGTATGGGAATGCGTTGATAATAGCACCCAAACCTAACAAACTAGCGTGTGCCTCAATATTGGTCTTTGATAAATTCTTCTTCTCCTGCCATGTATACTTTTGTAACACTTTATCAAATGTATTGCATAGAGTTTGAACTCTTTCTGTAGCACCCATGTTGTGTACAATGTCTGATAGAACAGCAGCTGCTTGTACTCTGACTTCCATATAAGTTGGGTTATGTAACTGGAGTAAAATGAAATCATAGATATGATTCTTATCATCTTCGGTCAATTGTAACAGAAGATTCGAGAGCAGGAATTCAAGGAAAATTAATTGAACCCTTATTTGGTATGATGAAGTTGATGGCGCCTGTTCAGCCTGAGTACTATCCGAGTTACTTAATAAACCAATCAAATCTCCAATGTAATCTTTTCTAATAGCCATGGAACCCAGACTTAGGATTACTCTACCTGGATCAATACCTCCAAGTTTACAAACATCTTTTTGGCTTAGTAATACCCTCAAGAAAGGCACCACATAATCGGTTACGTAAGGAATCAATAAAATCCTGTTGGGCCCCTTAACCATTTCCCTTATCCAGTAAAACATGAAAGATGATAAATAAAAATATCTTGTTTTGAGTATCTCCTGAGAACTCAAAGAAGTTACTTTAAGATACTCTTGAGCAATATTTTTAAAATTCAATTTTATGACTTTGTCCATTCTTTCTGATATTTGTTTCAAAGGAAGTCCCAAACCACCTTCGGAATCATTAGCGAATAATACAGTCCTAGAGTCTTTCATTGATGGGTAGCAGTCATTCTGAATTAATGTAGTGAACAGACGTGCAATTGCTTCACGAACCTTTACGTAAGGATGATCAAAGATCAATCCCTCTAAAATTGGCTGTATTTCAAAAGATCTATATTCCAAACTTGTCAAAACGTTTCTCAACATCATTAACCTAGAGCATTGATCGTTTACTCTATCAGAGTCAACATTTAACCATGAACCAAGCGTTGCAAAATGTTTCACAAACGATGGTGATCTTCTAACGTCAATAACACATGGTAACCACCAACAAAGTGTGCTCCAGATATCAAATGCATCTTGATTCAATTCTTCATTAATACATTTTGATAAGAATTCTTCTAAAAAGATCTCTTGAATTTTATTTCTATCCTTTGTAATATATTTCGTAGAGTACATCATAGCACCTATAATCTCAACTGATATAATCATGGAAGCCTTATCTGTAACCACATAGAAAGATTTGCACATTTCACAAAGATCGTTAAACGTTAGTGATGTGAAACCCTTAGATATCATAATAATTATCACTACAAAATAAGAAACCTCGCTACTGCTAAATACTACCCTTGTTTCGTTATCCTTAATTAAAGCAGTTATTATAGTCTCGAGATATTTCCTTGTAATCAATGAACCAAATGTCTTAAATACGTTTTCTTCTTCCTCAGTTAGGTTGACTTCAAATTTTTTTGATGTTATCACTTTCATATTTTTACCCCAGCATAACCACCCTTGATAAACTTTTGAATCAATGTAGTATTGTGGGTCTGTAAAATTGTTCATCTCCATTAAAAATTTATTTTTAAAATCATCTCCAACAGTTGAAATTTCCATAACTGTTGCAGGATCAAAAGAATCATCTATGGAATTTTTAATAACATGATCGTAATCGGAAAGCGACAAAATTTTATTAGAAATTGATAATAGAGACTTTAATACTAAATGGATTAACTTTGGATGATTGGAATAACTCTGGACAAATATTGCTCTTAGACTTTCTGAATCTATTGGTATTTCCAAATCAGATTGAATCTTCATAATAAATCTAATTAGAAACACTTGTGTCTTCCAACCAAATTGATTTCCATCTAAACGTTTTACAATATCCGAATTCAAATTCGTAAGTAATTCCAAATAAACTTTTCTTTTGTTTTCTTTGGCTTTTTTTACAGCTTCTACTTGAAGGTATATCGAAGGATCCGGCGGTATGATGGCCTCGTACATTCTTTCATCATATAAGCAGACACTAGGAGGTATCTTAATGCCAAACATAATATCCGTTAGGATAGTATCCGCATGAACATCGATATCAAATTCACTTATATTACAACAATCTAGTATCAAAGATATAAAGCTGCCGAGTGATTTATAATCCTTCATCATTTTAGAAAGAATCTTTTTTGAGCGGCAAACCTTTAAACATGCGTCTACTTTCTTATTTGAATGGGTTTTGAGAGATTCCTTTAAGGCCTCCGTTACCTGTTTGGAAACAATAGAGTAGGAGCCTATTAGTTGTTTCATACATTCAACCAAACAGCCCTGTGCACCTCTTTGAATATCTGGATACACAGACATAGATAGATTTACCAGATCTCTCAAAAGTTGGACTTCTAATTTCGAAGGGTACCTATTAGTACTGTGCATAATAACACGATCTTGATGATAACCATTCACCTTTGCAGAAAGACATACTCTTGTAAATGGTTGGTCCAAATGAGAAAGTGATTGTAGATTTTCAATGAACTCAACATCAATAATAGTAGACGCAGTATCAGAATAGAAACTCCCATGACCAAGATCCATAAACCAAGTACTTATACCGTGCAACAGCACTTCATATGTTGTTGTACTATTTTCAAAATTTTCGTTAAAATGACCATAAATTTTGTGATAAAATAAACCAATCTTTGATCTGATTTTGTGGAACTCGAAGTATAAAGGATTTTCAAAATTTTCCTCAGCAGTAGAACCAAAATAATAATTACATTTGTAAATATCCAGGTCCCTAAAAGAAAGGTCACTATTCAAAGACGAATTAGGTACTGCTTGTCCTGGTACAGGAGTACAGATGGCTGACGGAACCTCTGACATACCATCTTCAACGGCATACAACTCATCTGGAATTTCATCATTCACAACCACAATATCTGACTTTGTATCCGAAATACTATTATTATCTCCATATTCGGAAGAAGATTCATCATCCTGCTTCCCTAAATTTATCTGTTCAATATCAATATTTAAATCCTGGGTGTCATATTTTTTCTCTCTCATATATTTTAATAACAACAATTTTTCTCTATATGATGACTGATCTCCCACTTTTGAGCTATGTATATTCTTATTAAAGTTTGCATCAAAAAGCAGACTAGACCCAGATAACCCATACCCTAACAATAACATAAATTTTTGCAAATAGTCATTTGTCTTAGTGGTAATTGGTCTAATAGTCATAGTTTCCTCAATCTTTTCAATAGCAAAGTCTGTACTCCATTGGAATAAATCGAACGTAGTTTCGACTTCTTCTTTATTAGGAATATGCCATCTAAAATTCAAATTCTCTTCATCAAATTTTCTAGAATCAAATTGTAGTCCACCCCATCTCTCTTCATCAGGAATCGTGCAGGCCTCAGAAAACATCTCTTGACTTATTATTTCTGTAGATGTCAATGAACTCAATATATTATGAATAGTTACGGTTGTTAAGGAGTCCAATACGGGGTTTGAAATGTTTTCTATCAGATATTCAATAAACTCTTTTAATTTTGTCTTATAAGGGATTAATGCATCATAACTAAATCTCAAAACTTCATTAAAAGTAATCAAGTATAAAGCAAGTTTAATGTCTCTGCCTTGTAAAGTTGCATCTCTAACAGAACCACCGCCTCTTTCTACTTGTTCTTTCATGTTTATCATTAACATCTCTAAAACTGAATTTATTAGAGATGGTTTGCGTCTAATCAGACAAGCCATTGGTGTCGAAATCAATACGTAATATGGAGATTCACTCTTGAATGCTTCATTATCCCAGAATTGTTTAATAAAAATATCTGCAAAATAATCTAAATGTCGTTCATCTAATGCTTCTATTAACATTAGAGTTGTCTGGTTTAACTTCACCACAAAATTATCTGTTAACTCATCATCTACTAATTGATATAATTTATCAATATATTTAAAAATAATATTTTTAAATTCTGTTGTTGAAGCTCTAAACGATCTTTCTAATAAATCTTTATCAAATATAAAAGATTCTTTATTATTTTCTTTAAAATGCATGTAGTGTTGTTGAATAAATGGGATAGTATCAGATTGGAACTCTAAATATTCATCTTTACCGACAAGTGATTTGAATGGTGTAAAAGATACGATAGATACTACAATATTAATAATACTACCTGTTAAAATTAAATCGTTTGAATCGATTTTATCAATGAGCATAGTTAAAATATTAGTAATATGGACGCGATACAATTTATCAACCGTCATAAATCTTACCACTCTTGTAAACTGTTTAAAAGCAGAGAAAATTCTATGTTTGGCTTCAATATATTCTCCAGACAATGCATCATACATATCTTCTAGAACTCTATCAAATATTAGGTGACGATTAGTAGATTCTAAATCTAAAAGATAAGCAAAACAGGAGATATAATAGTTTGCGACATCTACATTTTTGTTCTGTGCACCAATTCTCAAGGTATTTAGGAACATATCAATAATTTTTGAATTACATTCCACAGTAAGACATCTATGACAAGCATCTTTTATAGCAGTTCTCTTTTCTAATTGAACTCTTGCATGATACATCTTAATAAAAGTATGAATAAATTTAGCAATTGGTTTAGTCCACACACCCATGTTAGATGGATATATATATGTTTCCAAGGATCTCATTAATGAGCCTAATTTATCAAAAAATGCATAATTTTGTTCTTTATTACTCATAATACTATAAATGAATGGTCTCAACATTTTTGAATAAGAAAAAATTTGTGCATTAGTTCTTAAATGACCTTGTAATCTATTAAATAGAAAAGTCATTTGATCATCAGTAAATATTCCAAATTTTTCTAATTTTAAACCGGTTTCATTTAAAAAAGAATCACCTCTCGATAATAGTTTTGAATGAACATCTTCAGCAACATGACCTACAAAATCAAATAAGTTTGTATCCACCACGACATTAGCGTTTACAGATGTCCATAAAGAAAAACAAAATGGGAAATAGTCAATTACACTAGACTGCTTGTGATAATGACAAGGAATATATGATGCTATTATAGGTAAAATGGTTGACAATGTAGCTGGAGAAAAACTAGATAGTAAAACGTTCATTGATTCTTTAACTATTGATTCATCTTGTTCATCAAAAAATGGTCTTGAATGAATTGCCAATCTTAATAATGATTTAAATAATTTTGAATCATCCTTTGATGATAAATCATACCTAGTATAATCTGCATCAGGATATGGTAGGAAAGAACAAAAAAATTTAAATAAAGGCTTGTGATCCAGCACAAGACCTGATTTTTTTAATAAAGCGGTAAAATCCTCACCTTCATCTAAAGTATCTACTAAGATTTCAAATGTTTGAATATGTAAATCTCTTGCAACTTTCTGTCCTTTAACAAGGACCAAATAGTAATAAACTGTTGCAAGAGATTTTCTTAAGGTTAAAGGTATATCAAATGTCAAACAATTCTGTAATTCATTGGTCCAATGATTTACATTAATAATACTAGAAGATTTAGTAGTAATTTTACCTCTAGAGTGAGCATCTGGCCCCATTGCATTAATATAGTCATTTTCATTATATAATTCTTCATCATCAAAACTTTCATAACCCGCTGGAGTATCTTCTCTGGCAATTCTAAACATGTCAGTTTTTAAAGCCAAATCATCAATTTGAGATTTTAATTCACCAAGATCTTTATTAGAGATTGAAATTGAACCTTCAATATCTAATGAAGAAATAGCAATATACAGGTTAACAAGTACATGACATAAATATTTTGCTTGTTCCTGATGTGTTTCAATCCTATAAGGCAAATTTTCGGAGGGTCTAAATTTTGGTTTAACATTTCTGCTAAACCATTTAGATTCGGGATCAAATAAAGCTTTCTTATATGTATCTAAATCTTCTGGATAATCTAAGTTATAATGTTTCATTCTATCATTAATTATCATATCTGTTCTAAATTCACTTGGTGACTGCCACCTTGTAGGAGTAGCAGATCTAGCTCTCAATGGACTTCTACTAAGCAAAGAAGGTGTCTCTGGTGATCGAATATTGGGTGTCCTTGCTTGTCTCTCATCGCTTGATCGTTTAATTGCTAATTCTCTTAAATTTAGATGGGACATCACTTTATTCCGCTTTATAGGAATTGGTGCTTGCAGATCTTCATGAGACATTAAGAGATATATGTGTTGAGAATAGTAAAGATTTAGAACAAATATAACGTCTCTTTATATACTTAAGCTAGAGTTAATGATAGAGGTCAATGGGTAGAATAAAAAAAGGTTGATGACCAATTTTTATTTAGCTATATAGCGTTATTTTTTTTTTTGATAACCAGCACAAATATTGTTTTGTACTATTTTCAATATAAGCAAATTTAACGGTAGTGGTCAAAATTATCAAATTTTTACCTCTTTCTTTCCAGTTATTGTTAAATCGATGATATAGTTTTAACACCCTTTCACCTACCTATGTACATATATATATATAGTTAGTCTTTAATAATTCAATGTATATGAGCGAAGGGATGGAACAAAATTTGTCACACTACAATGGCTACAGCAGACAAAATACGCACGCGCGGCTCTCTCTTCCCAGAAAACTTCAGTTTGATTCAAGTTATTTTAGGGGGGGCTAAATGGAGTAATGATAATTTTATTACATATGGTATATATATAGAATGGAATACTAGCAAATGTATTGATTTAGAAATGAGGGAGGTGTGATGGGTAGTCGGTTCTTATTAAGGATGTAGTAGCTTCTGTGCTTCTAATCTGCATAGTTTCGTAAATCTAATGTAACGGCTTTTGATGTATTTTCGTTAGGTTGTCTAAAGACACCGACTAATGCATCAGATTTTTCAAACATAGAACTCTTTAAAGATATGACAATAAATTGTAAATCTGGGTTACCATGTCTTCTAATATACATGGCAATTCTCTCTACATTAGTAATATCTAATGCTGCATCAACTTCATCTAACACAAAGAATGGACTTGGATGATATGAATTAATTGCAAATAAAAGAGCTAATGCAGCAACTGTCTTTTCACCACCTGATAAATATTCCATATCTTTGAATCTTTTTAACGGTGGTGTAGCATGATATCTAATACCACCATTAAATGGTTCATCTTCATTCTCTAAAGTTAAAGATGCATTACCACCACTTAATTCCATTGATGAATTTGGATTTCTAGTTAATTCTCTATAGATTACTGAAAGATGTTCACTCACATGATCAAATGCCTTTTCAAAAAGATTCTTTCTAGCTGTTTTAACTTCACGGAAACGTTTCATTGCATGATTCTCTTTTTCTTTTAAATTAGTTCTCTCTTCATTAATCTCTTTAAATCTTTCCATTGCATCATTATGTCTCTCAGAGGCTCTAGCATTTGGTTGTAAAACACTTAATTTTTCATCAGCAGTTTTAAGTTTTGATATAAATTCTGTACGAATTGATTGACCTTTATTTTCTTTATATTTTTTAGGTAAATCATCATAATCTATGTCAATTTTTTTTGATATATCTAAAGTTTTATCATCAATTTGTGCAATTGGAAGATCTGCTAGATCTGTGCTTGAAAGAACAGGAATTTGAATCCCTGATATTTTACAATTTTGTAATATACCAACTCTTTCTAATTCTATCTTTTCACCATCACCATTAATTTCATCAATTTGACGAGTTTGTGTTTCAATTTGTGATTCTAAATCTGTAACACGACCTTCTGTAACAGCTAATTCACGTTGTTTAGCTATTAAAGATTCTTGTAATTTAGTAATTTCTTCATTTTGTTCTTGTATCTTTATTTCACTCTTAGATATCTTTGAATGTGCATGAGATTCATCATCTTGAAGTGATTTCAATTCTGTCTTGGTCTTCTGTAAATCTGTTTGTGCTTTTTCAAATCTTTTCTCTGTAGTAGTTAATCTTTCTATTTCAAATTCTAACTTATTTTCAACGGTTAAAATTTCTTTTTGTAATTGTTTCAATTCTTTATTTTGTTTTCTCATTAATTCTCCAGAATGACTCTCATAATCTTTTACAGTAAAACCGACTCTTTCAGTTAATGGTTTATATATCACATCTTGTAAAGTTTCTTTCTCTTGATTTTTCAAATCTATTGAATTATCTAATTTTTTAATTTTTTCCTTTAAAGAAGCAATCTTTGGTAAATATTCTTTTTCAATTAATTCATTTTGATTTGTTAATTCAATTTTTATATCATCAATGGCTCTATTTGTTTGTGTTAAATTGATACGGATATTAGCAATCTCAGAATTCAAAATAGAAATAACACTTTCTAGGTCTCTTGCTTTCAAAGATGCAGACAGAGTAGAAGCAGTTAAATCTTCAATTTCCATTAATAATTTATCCTTCAAAACCATTAAACTTTGATATTCTTCTTTGTCCCATCTATTGTTTTGATTCTTTAAAGTACCACCTGTCATTAAACCAGCTCTATGAATATATGAACCATCAAGTGTAACTAATTTTGAATTAATTCCTTGTTCCCATTTCAATTTTTTAGCAATATTTAAAGTATCACAAATGATAGTATTTGAACAAACATATTGAATAGCTCTTTCATATTGTGGTTCATATTCCATAGCATTGATGGCTAATAAATAACCATTAGCTCCACCTGATACAGGTAATGATGCGACTTCTGATTCAATTGTATCCAATGGAATAAAAGATGCAGCACCTGTTCTTTGTTTCTTTAAATATGAAATACATTCTTGAGCGGTAGCACTAGAATCCACAATAATGGAATCAAAATTTCTACCAAGAACAGTTGAGACAGCCAAAGCATATTTATCCTTCTTTGGATGACATAAATCATGAACAAGACCTCTTACACCAGGGAAGAATCTTTTCAAAGCAGTAACATTTTCACGAGTCTTTTTCTCCTTTAATGATTCTCTTTGATTTGCACTTAAATCATCAATTCTAACCAAAGTTTCTCTTAGTTTATAATTGAGATCATATTCTTTATTACTGTTAGATTCTATTTGTGATTGTAAATCCTTTAATTCATTAACTTTTCCTGTATGTTGAGCATTTTTATCATTTAATGAAGATGTTAATTTTTCTAATTCTAATTTTTTATCATCAAGATTAATTTGAATTTCATTATTAATTTTTTCATGTGTTGCATTTAATATTTTTTCAAATCTATTTAATTCAATTGTGAACTCTTCTTTATCATTTTCTAATAAAGCTAATGATTCTTCAATTGCAACACCACCTGTTGCTAAATATTTACCTTTTAATTGTTCATATTGTATTAATTCATCCTTAGAGAATTGATATTCTACTTGATTTTTATTAATCTCTCTAATTTCATTCTCAAAATTATCTTTTGTCTTAGTAATAACTTTTAATTGTTTTTCATATCTTTCAATATAAGATTTTTGTCTTTCAATATCTTTTTCAAAAGTAGAAATTCTTTGTTCAATTGAATCTATACGTCTTTTAATTGTTTGTTGTGGTAAATGAACTAATTTTAAATTAGAAATTAATTTTTCATGATCTTTTTGTAAATATTCTAATGTATTTTTATTCTTAGTAATACTTGTTGCATCACGAGATACTAATTTTTGAGCTCTTAATAAATTACGTTCTTCATCAATCATTTTTTTTTTCAATTGATTAATATTTTCATTTGCTTGTTTAATTGTTATCTTAAATGATTGACGAGTTTGTTCTAAATGATATAATTGCCATAATGCATAATGTTTTTGTAAAGTTTTCTTTTGTTTAACATTATTCTTATATTCATTATCTTGATCAATTCCTTGTTCTAAAGTCTTTAATTCATTTTCTGCTCTTTTACTATTTTTATTAATATCAGCGGTTGCTTTACCTAACATAATAACTTCATCTTGTAATTTTTCATATTCAATCTTATATTGATTTGAACCAGAGACTTCTTCAATTAATTTAGATAAATCTGTTGGAGATTGTGATGCAACTTGTTCAACATCACCTTGAAATACTAAAAAATTTTTTGCTTTAACCAAAATATTTTCATTTTCTAACCATTTTGAATATTCTTTATAAGTGACAACTTTATCATTTATCCTATAATCACTATCTCCATGTATTGAAATATTTCTTTGTAATCTAATTACATTCTCATCTTTTTTATAAAATGCACAAACGTAAGCAATTTCATTATCATTATTATCAATATCCATTGAATTTTCTTGTAATGGACCTCTATATACCAGATCTTTCAATTGATGTGACCGTAGATGACTACTACGTACTCCGAGCACGAAAGAGATAGCATCCATCATATTACTTTTACCTGAACCATTAGGTCCAATAATACTTGTAAAATTTGATTCTCCAAATCCAACTTTCGTTGTACCTTTATATGATTTAAAATTGTGTAGCTCGAGCCCCAGTAACCGTCCCATTATGTATATTATCTTTAGTTTTGCCTAACTTGATGAACTGATCTGTGAATGAAATACACTAATTGATAATTGTTTATATCTGATGTTATTTGATCTTCTTATTTGGGGTGTATGTGTGTTAAAAAGAGACGCGCAATGGGTGTTTTCTTTTCCAAATTTCAATTAAAAAAAATAAATAAATAAAAAATTAAACGCGTCAAGTAAAATTGGTAATGTCAGTATTATTTATTATACAAATAACACACAACTGGACAAGACATATATATATATATATATATAAATATATTAACAAGCTATTTACATGTTAATTAGATGAGTACTTTGTGAATATATAAGACACCATCTATGTATCCCCATACTCACAAGATAAACAGAATCCCGCTCAATCAAGTAGAAGGGGTGGATCATACAACAATATCTCTTGTCACATATATAGAGAGAGAGAGAGTGTGTGTGTGTGTGTTCTATCTAGCCATCCAGACAGACAGACAGCTAAAGAAACGATTTTTGCTTTTCGCTGCGAGAAATTTTTCTGTTTTTTTGCTTTCCGCTTTCCACTTTAAAGAAGAAAAAATTTGATGAAAATAATTCAAAATGAGTAGAGAATACCATAGTAATAGTAGTAGTAGTAGTAGTACCAGTAGTATTGTTGCTCTGTGTGTGAGTTTTCCATTTACAGAAAGGTAAGAGAGAGGAATATTCTTGAAACTTCAAGATTAGTAACCTTACTTGAATTAGGTATTGTATTAGAATAGTTAATAGTGGAGTATTCTTTATAACACACACACATATATATATATATATATATATATTTGCTACTCTTTTGTCAAGAAAAGGTACCTCTCTGTGGATACAAGGTTTCCCGAAATTTCGAGAAGTATTTTTAAATTTTGGTTTAGAAACAATAAAGAGAGATCTTAAACGTTCTACTCCCAAACTTCTATTTAATCAAAAGACAAGAAAAATAATAATAATAATAATAATTTAATATCTTTTTACATCTAAACTTATTATACTACTATTTTTCTTCTCTTTTCCATTGCATTTTCTATTAATATATTAGTTTGTTTGTTTGTTTTTACCCCTCCATATATAAACAATTATGACAATACCTACAGGTTCAATACCTGTACAATATCCACTTAGAGATATACCGATCCCATTTATATATTCTAGTACCACTACTACTTCTGAATGTTCTAGAACTTTATCATCAACATCAGATTTAAAACGGGATAATGAGAATAATTCAATATTAAAACGAAAAAGAAGTTTAGATGGACAAGTATCATCATCAGATATTAAAAGAATAAAAATTAATGAGGATAATAATAATAATAGTAGTAATTTAGAGACTTCTATTAAAGAAGATAGTTGTAATATCGATAATAATAATAATAATAATAACGAATTATTATTAACTGAAAATACTACAACAGTTCCTTCTAGTGAAACAATAGAACTTTCAAATAATAATAATACAGATTGTGTCTTAACAATAGATGATATTAAAGATGGTATATTAGATGAAGCTTTACCAATATCACCTGTTGCATCAGCAAGTGGTGATAGATTATCTCATGATAATAATAATAATAATAATAATGCTGATGATAATGATAGTGGATTAAAATCTAATGAACAAAAAACAAGACAACAACTTAATGATTTAATGATGACATCATTTGGTTCAAATACAACAGATTTACAATGTATGGCATTTAAATTTATTTCACAATTAAATAGAGCTCAACTTACAGATATCAATTCATTAATTAGAGATAATTTAAAGAGAGATATAATAAGTACTTTACCTGTTGAAATTGCATTAAAAATTTTAATTAAATTAAATTTTCATGATATTTTATCATGTTTAGCTGTTTCACCACGTTGGAATCATATTATTGAAAATACACCATTTATTTGGAAACATTTATTAATTTCAGAAAGTTTTATTTCAATTGAAAATTTTGAAAATTATATTAAAGAATTAAAGATAAATTATTCAAATTTTGAAAATTTTGAAAATGCTTATAAACCTGATTTTTTAAAAAGATCACATACTTTACAAAATTGGTATGATTCAAAATTTTCACCACAACGAACTACTTTAAAGGGACATATGACAAGTGTTGTTACATGTCTTCAATTTGCTGATGATTATGTGATAACTGGTGCAGATGACAAAATGATCCGTGTATATAGTGCAAAACAGAAAAAATTTCTATTAGAATTAGCAGGTCATGAAGGTGGTGTATGGGCATTAAAATATGATATTGATGGAATCCTTGTTAGTGGTTCGACTGATCGTAGTGTACGTATTTGGGATATTAAACGTGGTTGTTGTCTCTATGTATTTAAAGGTCATACTTCAACTGTAAGATGTCTGGATATCGTTGAATATAAAAATAACAAATACATTGTTACTGGTTCTCGTGATAATACTTTACATGTTTGGAAATTATGCAAGAGTGTTTATAATAGAGATAGCGATGATTCAACAATGGGGACAACATCAACTAGATGGCCTATTGTGTACGATACTCCAGATGTTAATCCATATTTTATTGGTGTATTAAAGGGACATGTTGCCTCTGTGCGTACCGTGTCAGGTCATGGGAATATTGTTATCAGTGGATCCTATGATAATACATTGATGGTATGGGATATTGCACAAATGAAATGTTTATATATTCTGTCGGGTCATACAGATAGAATTTATTCCACAATATATGATCATAAACGACAAAGGTGTATCTCTGCAAGCATGGATTCTACAGTAAGAGTATGGGATTTAAAAGATTTATGGCGAAATGGTATTAGACAAACTGTGACTTGTGCGGGTACTACATGTACTAGAGTGACAGAATCTTATAAAGTATTATCGGGACATACTGCATTAGTTGGATTATTAAAATTGAGTGATAAATATTTAATTAGTGCAGCTGCAGATGGTACTTTAAAAGGTTGGGATGCTGAAGATTATTCATTAAAATTTTCTTATTTACATAGTAATTTAAGTGCAATAACAACATTCCATATGACAGATAATATCCTAGTAAGTGGTTCAGAGAGACAATTTAATATTTACAACTTAAGAAATGGTAATTTAGTTCATTCCAACTTACTTCGAGATGCAGAACAAATTTGGTCCGTAAATTTTAAGGACAATTTGTTAGTAGCTGCTGTTGAGAGGAATGGTCAAAGTTCTATCGAGATGCTTGACTTTGCATAGTATATATATATATACAAATCTATAATTAAGAAATATAAATATCCTTTTTCGCTCTTTCATTGTACATTTGCTCTAATTTTTTTTTTCTTGACTTGTTATTAAATATGGGTGCAATTCAATAGTCATGTCATCGTTAAGACGATATTTCCATGTTATTTTTTTTCTGTTTTGCACCCTCAGATAAAGGCATTGGTTGTTAATATAAATATAATACTTCAAACACTTCTCCTATATATATATATATATAGGAATGGTTACAATAACGTTCTGATATAGATCATTCAATTCAAGATAGATAGTATATAAATAACCAAGAAAATCCAATGTCAGTAATTATAAATGGTGCAGAAGACAGAGTCTTTGGTGAAGGTCCCTTCAAAGCATATCCAATGGTCGGTACAGGTGTCTATTCACGTTTCAAACAATTACGAACACGTATTTCACCAAAATTAGTCGTCGTTGGTTGTTTAACGGCTGTATCAAGTTTTATTGTTTTTTTACTAGGTGTACATATTGTTATTCAATATCGTACTATTCGTTTAGATATGCGTTTTGATATGTTAAAGAAGTTAGTGTATATTGTATTAAGTATTCTTGCTATCATACAAGTGATACGTTTGATTGCGTGGATATTTGATAATTGGAGTCGTCCAGCTTTAAGAAGAACTTCAACTATTGGTAGCAGAAGAAGCAACGGTTACAGTAGGCTAGCCACACAATGATCAATTTCATTTATACGTTCATCACACTTATATCTTAATAACTTAGAACAACACACCCATTTCTGGCTAGACAGATGGTATTACAAACCAACTGATCAGCAAAAACTTTCACTAGTCATTTACATATAGCCCAACAACAGCAACTTGATTGCATATTTCACTCACAAAGAAATTTTTCAAAGAAATTTTCAAATCAGAAAAGAAAAATTGGCAGCGGCGGACGGTGAACAGACGGAAAATTGAACTTTATACGTATTTAGAAGTAACCTATTCTTTATAAAGACGAAAATAATAATAAAAAATTGTACATATACATATATATATTCTAGTTGTTAGTACACGATTTTATACGATTTCTTTTAAAAAGAGTAAGAAGTACACATTGGAAAAGGGCGTGATAAAATATTGTATATAAGTACACTTTATACCTTTAAGAGAAAAATAAAGAATTCAGATTTATTCCCATTATTATTGGTTGAAACAGAATAGTAATAACATCACTCCTGAAAGAATACTATCGGGATCCTTTATCGCAGTATAGAAAAGAAAAGAATAGTGGAACTGTTACTATTATTTGCACACATTCATACACGAGCTAAGAGCTAAACTATATTAAGAAAATGGGTGGAAGAGTATATGACCCAATTCACGACGTCTTTCAGGACACTGCTTCTAGTACAACAGAGAAAGGAGCACCAGAGAATACTGATACATCGACGACTAGCCATTCAATGCCTGTTACTTCATCAATAGCAATTACGTTAAATAGTGACGATGACGATGATGATGATGATGATGACGATGATAATGAAGAGACCAACGATGAAAGTGATAATCATGAAGATACCAAATTGAGTAGTGAAGATATTGAGAATAAAAAAACTGATGTTATAGATAAAAATTTGGGTCAAACTAATAAGTTTTCATCACAGAGAGAGTATGCGCCAATGATTAGTGCACTTAGATACAATAGACATTTAAAGAAACCAGATGGTGATTATTTTAGTCGTAAAGATCTACAATTTCATTTCCTTGAAACCTTACTTGATGACAAAAGGTTACTTTTCACCAATGTATTCAAAGATTATTATCTAAACTCGTTAGTTAATACTCCTTCAGTATCTTCGTCGTCAACATCTTCTTCCTCTTCTTCTGCAAATAATGAGAATTCTATTAAGACTATTACTACTGGAAATGTTGTAAATGTTGGAGATAATGACTATGATGCTAGAAAATTTATGAATCATGATAAATTGACATTTTCTCAACTTTATATCCTTTGTTTAGGGACTTCAACAAAATCTTCTAAGATTTTAAGGGATAAATTGTTATCTGATCGTCAAGTAGCATTCTCTACTTGTCTATTAGGCTTTTTATTAAACATTGGTAGATTAAACACTACGATTAATTTTTATATTGCAATGACTTCACAATTAAGAACATTTCATGCAATACCTGCTTTGCAACGAGGTATTTCTGATCCAAAATCTCTTCAGGATACTCCAAGATTAAAATCAATCCTTAAAGGTTTACCAATTGGAAATGATCCAATTTCGATAATGGATTTATATCAACCAGGTCATACATGGAAATCTGGTGTACCTAATATAATAAATTTATTATTTGCTATTTGTGATAATGTGACCTTAGTAAATTCAAGATTTTTTGATAAAAAATATCTTGAATGGGATAATTCAAATGATGGTATGGATTTATTATCATTATTTAATGTTTTAGATCAGCCAAGGTTTAAGGTAGAAGATAGATCAAATCTTTTATTGTGGTTAGTTTATATTCATTTGGAGACAGATTTATCTGATGAAGCAATCGCTAAATCGTTAAAACAATTTGGGAAGCCAGTTAAAGATCTAACTACTGGTATAGAATCATATAAGATTGTCTTAGGAGAGAATGATAAAGGTTTAGATGAGGAAGATGTAGATCTTCCAGAAGAAATTGCCTTTGGATTAGAGCAAAGAGACAAAAGGAAAGAATTTTTAGATCAAACACAAAAGGAAAGAATTAAAGAAGCAAAGGAAAGAGTAGTTAGTCTTGATAGTAATTATAAAAATGTAGTTGATAAGGGGAAAATCAAGATAGAGATGATTACTTCTCCAAACCCTGAATCTTCTGAAGCATCGAGCACAGAGGTTAAAGCTCAGACTCAGACACCAATGTCGTTTGTTCCAAACTCTCCTCCTTTAAGACGTAAACGTATAACGGGAAGTAAGATTGCTAACATATTAAATCCTGTAGATAATGATGAATCACCTATAAGGTTAGTACCTAAAGCTGAAACAACAACTCCATCGAAGGCTGTTAAAGATAGTGCAGTTGCAAATCAAAATAAATTCTCCACTGGAAAGTTTGAAGTAGCTTCAATTAAGAAGAAGAGAAAGAGAAGAACAAAAGCAGAAATGTTAAACGCAAAGAGATTGGATGCTGAGAGAAATGGATCCGATAGTAATAACAGTAAAGATATAACCCCTATAACGTCATCTACTACATTACATTATAATTCCGAGACTCCCTCCACTCAATCTCCAGTACCTATAGTACAGACACCATTACGTGATTTCCGTCAAAGCACAGAATATAAATCTGCAGCTATGAAGATAAATGAGGAAAGAGTAAGTAAGATGATACGTTTAGACGCTACCAAACAACTTGCTGGTGTTGAGAAGACTCAGAAAGAATTTGTTGAAGATTTATTGGAAGCTCATGAGATTGTTAGACAAAAGAGAAAAGAAATAGGGTTGATTAAGATATTTAATGAATACGAGGATATAACGATGGCATCAGTAATTGGTATCCGTGGTAAGAAGAGAAAGAAGTTCCAGGATGAGCTTCTTGGGTTTGAGACTGATTGTTTAAGGGATTTTATAGGTGCTAAGAAAATCATGCTGGATAAAGTAGTTGGTCAACAAGAAGAAAGAGATATAGACAAAAATTTCTTCAAATTGTAACAAGCTGGCAAATAAATAATGAGCAAATATATATATATTAAGATATGTTTTATATTTATATGCGTAGATAGAAACATAGATATTTGTTTCATGAAAACTCTGCGACTCATAGTCAAACCTAGAAAATTAAACAAATATATATATGATTAAACACAATTTTAATATTTCTCTGATTTCTTAATATTGCAATATTGTAGATGGAACATCATGGAATTTTCTTTCGCTTTGTTTCCTCTTTCTCGCTGCGAAAATGATCATGATGACGAAAATTAAGAGACGAAAAATGAATGAGCCATCAAGAGGTTAAAGGGATTTGCTTATTAAAGAAATTGTTAAATAAATTACTTAAACGGAAGAGAGAGAGAGAGAGAGAGTTAAAGACTGTAGATAGTTCTATTTGGTAATTTTTATTAGACTAATTTGACGGTTTATCGATCACTACAACAAATAAACCGTATTTTATCGCTTTTATTCATTTCTTTTTTCTTTTTTTGCTTCAAGAAATTGTGTTAAGAAACTCACGTTTATCATTTATAGAACTTTATTGGATTTGAGTATTTCTTTAAGAATTTATTGACTATGCTAGGTAATATCTATCCCAAGGTATCTCTTATAACGAGACCTACAGTATATCAATACGCTAGAACTAATGTGCTAGGGTCAAGTTGGCACACCACTAAGAAACATACTTATTCAATCATAGGAAAACCACTGGTCTTTAGATCAGGGTTTCATTCTAGCTCACCGCAAAGACAATCTATTAAGGATCCATATAAAGCTCTTGGTTTGAATAGTAATGCATCCCAGTCAGAGATAAAGAAGGCCTATTATAAATTAGCCAAGAAGTATCATCCTGATATTAATAAAGAACAAGATGCAGAAAAGAAATTCCATGATTTGCAGAATGCTTATGAGATCTTATCTGACGAGACTAAACGTAAACAATACGACCAATTTGGTGCTGCTGCATTTGATCCAAATTTTGCCAATTCTCAAGGTCATCCAGGAGGATTTGGTGGGTTTGGTAGTGGAGGTGCCGCCGGTAATCCATTTGGAGACTTTGGTGGTATCAATTTCGAAGATCTTTTTGGTGCTGCATTCAGTGGTAGAAATGGTGGTGCAGGTAATTCTGGGAATCCATTTGGGAATGCTGGGGGTGCCAATCGTATGAACATGTTTAGGGAATATAAAGGTGATTCAATTCATGTAGCATGTAAATTAAACTTTAAGGATGCCGTCTTTGGGAAGAAGAACGTTAAATTGACCTTCAATTCATTTGATCCCTGCCACACATGTCATGGTTCTGGTATGAAGAGTGGCGCCACCAAACAAACTTGTCAGAGTTGCCATGGTAGTGGTACTAAGGTTCATATTAGAGGTGGTTTCCAAATGATGTCTACTTGTAATGAATGTCAAGGTGAAGGTAGTACAGTTAAATCAGAAGATATCTGTCATAGTTGTCATGGTGATGGTGTTGAATTTAAGCACAACAAAACCATTGATGTTGATTTACCAAATGGGTTACAAGATGGTGATGCCATTAGAATCTCTGGTCAAGGGTCATACCCTCAAATGGCTGTAGATCCTGAGATGGCAAAGAATGTAAGAATGACAAGAGGTGATATTATTGTTACTATTCGTGTAGATAAGGATCCTAAGTTCTCTATCAAGAATAAATATGACATTTGGTATCAAATGGATATTCCTATTACTACGGCAGCACTTGGTGGTACAATTGAAATACCGACAGTTGATGGGACTAAGATTAGATTAAAGGTACAACCTGGAACTCAACATGATGAAGTGATTTCGATACCAAACATGGGTGTTCCACGTCCAGGGATGTTAGGACAAGGTGGGCGTGGTAGTATGAAGGTTCAATACAGAATAGTAATGAAAAAACCACAGTCTAAAGCAGAGAAATGTTTATGGGAAGCATTGGCAGATGTAACTCATGATACCACAGCAAAGAGAACTATGAACATAACACTTGATGGAATTAGTGGTAATCAGTCCACATCTACCGAATCAACTATGGGTAGCTCAGAAACTGCGACATCCAATCCAGATGAACCAAATGCATTGAGTAGATTAGAAAAATTTATTTCTGGTGCATTCAAAAAGATAAAGGGTGATAAAAATTAAATTATCTAGAGTAGGGGCAAGTCTAATATTGTGATTCCAATTTTTTTTTACTTGAATTTCCTTTTTATTTGTGATTTACCATCTAACTACCAAAACACTTCCCCCAAGAAAATAAAGAGACGGAATCTATAAAAAAATTTGGACTAAATTCATAAACTTTCATACCTGTACATACAAATAAAATCAGTATTCACACTATATATATCAAATAATATTTTTTTATGATCCTTTATGAAATCACTTTCAATTTTTTGTTTACTGAGTAGTGCTGTTCGGTAAGTTTGAACATTTCAACCAAAATTAAAAATTTTAGACAAAACATAAAAATAAGTAATAAATTTAGAAGCCGCACAACTTTTTTATAACTATCCTAATTAAGGTAAACTTAATGTTAAAATCCACTTGCATAGAGAGACCAGTGAACCTAAGATATAAAAATACCCCAGTATCTAATCTAGGCTTAATGTTACTAGCTGTGTATAGATTAGTCATTCAGGAGAAGCAAGTAAAGAAATGCTTTCAAACGAATAGATTAATACGACTACATAGCAGTGACAGAGTTACAACCAGTTAAGTAAAGTTATGATCAAAAACAACAACAACGATAGGATTTGTGCTTAATTTTTGGCTATCTTCTAAGTTTAATTTTGTTGATAATGGCGAATCTCTCAACCGTACTAAGGACGACATTGAATTATTAATTCTAGTGCCTTGTAAATATCTAGCATTATTTCATATCGTTACATGAAACAAAAATTCTAACAGGAGGAAATAAGTAAGAATATCTGCAATATTCAACAATATTTTATGACGAATTCACCAAGACGCTATAGTCTCGCAGCTATTAAATTACCAATAAGAAGTTAATATAGTTAATTTGATTTGTAACAAACTTTGGGTATATTATGAAAAGAAATTAAATCTTTAAGACGACATAAATTAAAATAAAAAAAGAATATATATTTATTTTACATGTATACATAACCGATAAGTCGCATCTCTTTATTACATACGCCTCCTTGATTTGAATAAATTAGACAAGATATCTTCCTCTTTTTAAATTGAAAGACCGGCCTGTACTAATCTATCCGGTCAAATGGTTATTAAATATAAAACTGATATTTGAGCTGAAGGAAATAAATGGTTCAACTATTATTATTTTTTTACAACTATTATGTCTTTTCATTAACATGAAAAAAGAAATAACAAGGTCCTTCCCGTTATTTACCTAGTATGTCAACTACAGTTATACTTTTTTGTAGGGGTACTAATTTGTTGGACTGTCGTAGGAGTAATTACCTAATCAGTCTTTAGGTTAAACATCTTCTTAACAGCTTTGTTTTTTATGCCTCTTCAAACCTTCGTTTGCACCAATGGTTTCTTCTCGAAAAAACAAACTAATAAAAAATTATCCAAAACGTCTTATCTTTTGCTACTGAATTATTATCGGAATTACTAACCTGTTTCTAAAATCGGATGCTGAAATACAGAAGTACTACGGTTTTTTTTAAAAGACAAAGTTATTTACAACAAGGAGTAAACAATTTTATTTCTATTGCATATGAGAGTAGATCCATGTAGGTGTAGAATATCTTAAGAGTTTAAGAATAACAAGAGGATTGGTAGATAAATTATCGTGCACATCTGGTTAGAAGATATATTTTACAAAGGACTATGCGTGTTTTATTCTCTCCGCAATAAATTAAGAACTATTAAATAGAAAAATCATTAATTTTATTACCTTTAGTGATCATTAAAAAAACATTGACAAAACAGTTTATGGTTGATGTCCAATTGAGTTCGTAATAAATTAATTAAATGAGATGAAACTTCTAATGTTTGTTAATCTTGTCATTAATTTTATGTAAGAAATCCTGTAGGGGATCTTTGGAGGATGGAATCGAAAAAGGCGATCCGTCTTTTTATCTTCTGCGGAAGGTTATAGGGATCTCCGGATTAGTTAATACAACATTATCCCCGTTTCTGCAGGGATTTCTCTGCATGTGACGATCATCTTTTGAGAGTAACAACAAGAGGAATGAGAACTGATTAAAAATTTCTCATATTTTAGACAACGTGCAAATATTGGTGATGCATTTGGAAAGAATATGTCTCATCGGAGTCTGTTTGTCAAGACCGGGTTAAAAGTTGTTAAGTTCAGGTTTACAAAATATTTGATTGGTTCTCAACTACCTCACAAACAACAAAGATAACAACAATTAATAGTAATCTTACAATCGTTTTGCGTCTATCATCATGATTGAAAAGGACTAGTAAAATAATATCCAAAGTGAAAACTTCGTTATATAATTCTCCTATTCTTTGACGCCATTCTTGTAAGATCGGACAAGTTATCTATTGGTTGATAATATAACTGAAAATTGATATGCTAAAACGGGCCAAATAGAAGTTTATGGATGTTAGAATTGCGGAAATAAAATATCAAACAACTACCAGACCATAGGTATCGTTGGTCTCTCTATATGAAATAAGGGATGTTATGTAAGCAAATAAGATGAATTTTTTATTTCTTTATAAAAGGTTTTGTGTTTGTAAAATTCATTATGAATATATCATTCTATGTAGTTATAGTATTAATAATAATTAGCAGGGTTTATTTCTTAAAAGTAAAGTTAGAAAGATTGTAATAAGTTTGTTTACTTCTTAACCTCTTCTGATGCAATTGTAGAGTCTAGACTCTTTTTTTCTTTTTCCTCATTTTTTGAAGCAACAATATTTTCTAAATTAGTTGCTATTTTTTCTTGAAGATCATCCTGATGATCCTCTTTCTTATCTGATGTATTCTTAGATACCTTTGGAGCTTTCTTTTGATGGCTCTTCAAATGTCTTAACATGTTACTCTTAACATTAAATGACTTTTTACAAGTCTTCCAAGGACATTTGAAAGGGGTGTCACCAGTATGAATCAAATAATGAGTCTTCAAAGTAGATGGTCTAGAACAAATCTTTCCACATACTGGACATTGTTTACGTAACCGTACGGCTAGACTTAAATTAGATTGGATGCTAGTTGGTACAGGAATTAAACCATCAGTAGAAACATAGTTTTGACCCATTTCTGGTTTCGGAACAGCCGGCCCTTGTACACCAGTTGGAACATTATTTGAAGGCATTGCTACTGACTGTGATGAGTTTCTCATCACTTCTTGTTGAGGTGGTACTTGGTACATCATAGAGTTTTCGTATTCTCTAGACCTCAGTTGTTGCTGTTGCTGTTGCTGTTGCTGTTGCTGTTGCTGTTGCTGTTGTAGTTGTTGTGGAATATCAGTTGGATGAGCCATATTAACGACTACAGGATATGTAGAAATAGGTTGTTGAACGTGAGATATTTGTTGCTGTTGCTGTTGCTGTTGTTGATATACTAACTGTGGCTGGGCTTGTGCTATTGCCATTGGCATGACCTGCGGCATCTGTTGTTGTAATTGCTGTTGCTGTTGTTGCTGTTGTTGGAATGGTGTGACTACATAATAGTAACCTTGCTGTTGCTGTTGCTGTTGCTGTTGTAATTGCTGTTGATATTGAATTTGTTGCATTTGTTGCATTTGTTGTTGTTGTTGCAAGATAAAAGCAGCTTCATTTTCTTGTTGTAATTGCAATTGGTTATTTACATAGTTACCATTGGGACTGCCTGCAGGAGTAGCAATAGGAGTAGCTTGATTTGAAGAAACTCTTTGTTGTTGACCAGCCATTCCATTTGAAGTAGTTGAAGTAGGATAAGTAGTGTATGTAGTATAACTTACATTTGATGGAGTTGCTTGAGAGGTAGAAGATTTTCTAGAGTCAACAACTAATGGCATTGATGTCACTCCAGGTTGAACATTAGTACTCGCACCAGGCGGACTAATAATGCTAGTATTATTCGAATTTGTATTTGAAATACCTCTATTCATTAATGGAGAAGTTCTCATAGAATTTGCTCTTTCATCATCAGTAAAATCTGGGTTTATACCATTGGGACTATTTTGGTGACTATTAATTATTGTAGAAATTGGAGGTAAGGTTACTTTTGTTGAACTCATATCTGATGTACCTTTTTTTGATGATGCTAATGATGAATTTTGTGTAGTATGAGACAATGACTGATTTTCCATGGATAAGTTATATTGTGATGATTGATTTGAGAACGAGTAAGGGATATAAGCAGTTAGATTCATTGAGGGGGTTGAGGGTGTTGTGAAATTGAAAAGATGACTGCTGATTTGAAATGTTTATATATAAATATATTTTTTTAACTCTGTCTCTCTCTCCTTCTTTATTTTATAATTAATAATATGATTTGAAAAGTTTTTATATTATCATGGACGATTCAAACAAATATTAATAAATATTTAAAAAAATATGATTTATAGTATTATTATTATTATTATTATTATTATTATTATTATTAGAAATAAGTAATAATATTAATGATTGATGATGATTTTATTATTATGTTATGATAGAAAAATACAATTAATGAACAAGATTAAATAATTATTTTACTATTGAGTCTAAATTTATGAAAAGAAAAAAAAAAATTTAAAATGAAGTGAGTAAACTTTGCAAAGAATGAAATGTTTTTCAATTTTAAATGATATGAATTCATGATGCTTATATATATCAAATAAGTGTCTCAAATAAGAAAAGAAAATCTATTTAAAAAAACCTAGATATATCAATTAATTCCTTAACATGATACAAGTAATAATAAAAAATAAGAAAATGGATGATTCAAGAATATTAATAAAGATTTTAAAAGAAGAATAGGGAGAAGGTTAAAAATTAAGAAAATATTTGTTGAGGAACCAAAGAAAGTACAGTACATCCTTATCTCCCCACGAAATAAAAAAAACTTGACAATGGCCAGCAAAAAACTATAGAATTAAAATTAATTAAAAAAAGAATATGAGTAGGAAATAAAATAAATGAGTTATAACGATCAAATAAAAATAATTAAAGTTTTAAAAAATATGTCTATCTTTTTAAAAACATGGAAACAAACGAACGAAGTAAGATACGTATAATTATTCTTCAAAGAACTAATCGCATGGAGATAATAATTATTTTGCAACCGGTGACAATAAAATTAAAATCAAATACAAAATAAAAATAATTATGTGTACATATCGATGTGTTCAAACCGATGTATAACCGAATGGAGGATCCAAGTTAATAGTGTATCCCTGCACTTTAGAAGTACAATATAATAATAAAAGTGCTTTTAAGATATACGCATGTACGTATAATAATGTATAAAAAAGATATAATCTCCTTCAATAAATTTAACGTTTTTTTCGAAGGAAAAGAAAAGAAGACCACAAATCTCACTTAAAAGGAGGTAGCCGAAGTTTCAACAATCGGTAGGAAAAAAGGAAGAATTGATAAACTCTAGAAGCAGAAGAAGAATAAACAATATAAATATTATTAAAATAAATAATAATATTCTTTTATCACGCAGAATAAACTGTGAACAACAAGATGAAAAAAAGATTAAGCCACTAAAGGAAGCAACCAACACACAAGAGGTAAAAGGAGTAGATTTTGTAGTAGCGGTAACAGTTCACTGCAGCAAAATAAAAAAAAAAAAATGGTAAATCTGTCAATTTGCTTAATAACGTAATAAATTGATTCACACGACACTTGACAAAAGTCATTAACCATAAAATATGGTAGAAGGAAAAGACATAAGTTGATACTGCAACTAAAATAGTTGAAGTAAAACAAATGTAAACAATACTATTCCATAAAAGATATACGTAGTTAATATTGCTAAAAGTTTTTATTTTTTTTTAACTACGTACGTAGTATTATTTTAAAAAAAAGGGGGATAAACGTGAAGATACGTCTAAGTACTTGTTAATCCTTAAGCATGGAAAAAGGAAAGAAAAGTAGTATCCTTGGTTATTATACGTTTCAGAAAGATCAAAAATAAAAAACGTTTTAGAAAAGCAACAACAACAACAACAAAAGAAATTTTTCTTTTTTTGTCGGTTTTCGGGAGGTGAAATTCAAAAAGGTAACAGCAGTTTGTACAAGGATTTCAGTGAAATCTGACAATTTTCGTAGGAAAATTATTATACAGAAAGGGGTGAAAGCACCACGGAAGGACAAAAAGCCTAAAATAACCTTAATTACGAAGTAGATCATGAAGAGTAAAAAGGAAATTTAGTTCAATTTTCCTTATTATTAACAACTACAGAAGAAAAAGAAAAATGTTGAATAGCATTTACATATTATTAAAGAAACCATGCAATCTTTTAGTGGGATTCGCATGCATAGGAAGAGTCTTGTTAATGAAGATAAAATATCGTATTTTTTTTAATTCCTTTTTTTCACCAAATGAAGATCTTCCATTTAACCTGGAAATGTTTTCTTGTATGTATCATTAAGGAAATGAAAGTTATATAGGATGAATTAATTAAAAATATATCCGTTCTACTATATTGTAATATAATAATTTGATATCTAAAGCATAAAATACAATAGCTAAACAGCTAAGAAATTGATACTCTCTTCATTTTTAAAAAACGACAGTTAACGCATGATATCCACATTTAATCATCTAATTAGCAGTGCTCGAATATATTCTTAGAACAGATCTCAAGGTAATGGACTCAGTTCTTCTCTTAGGATTGGGAATCAGTAAAGACCTTCCCGAACGCTCCAGAGAAAAAGAAAAGAAAACAAAATAAAAGTTTCTGAGATTTCAAGGCACAAATGCAAATAATTCCTCATTCATTTTTATTGTTTCTAAGACAATCCGTACTGTTTACATGTAGAATGGAGAATATTGGTCCTTTTGACAAAAAAAGAAAGGAGAAAAAACTAGTAGCAATTATTTTTCATATTCTTTCAAAACAAGCCATCGTGGCCCGCAGTATTTCATTTTTTCTTCTTCTTTCGAACGGTTCCGTGTTATTAAAGTTTTCTCGGATGCTTAAAGTGGGAAATTGAACCAACAATAAAAAGAAATTTTGCTTTTTTCTCTATGTCGTCTTACTGTTTTTTTGAAACTAATGTTGCTTTTCATTTCTTCTGGTCCAGCATTTTCTGTGAAGAAATAATTGTACCCACCTAGAAAAGGAAATGATGGCTGCTGAGAAAGAGAATAACTAAGAAACAAACGTAGCTTCAAATTCTTTGTACATAAAGAAGAATACAAAATTAAAATTAAATTGAGATCAATTAAATAAATTCTCCTTTCTTCCCCCAAATTTTTGCATTAATAGAAATCTGAGATTTTCTCTACTTTGTTAACAATCATCCGTATAAACTTTGACAGATTTTCTTTTCAAACCAATATATAAGAAAATTTTACCGAAAAAAAAAAGGGAAATGCACAAACGAAATATCGTATGAACTTCTTTTCCAGACAAGAACTGAGCACAGAATGTGAAAAAAAAATACACAAATGAATTTTCATATCTTTTGACATTTCTTTTCTTACAGCCTACTTTAATTCCTTAGTGGGGGTTTCTACTTGTTCGCTCAGGTAAATTAAAAGACATCACATGGATGAATGATAAAAGACAAGAAATCCATTTACGTATTTCATACTTTTGCTGTATTATCTTATATGGATGGAAAGTGAACAGGTGAGTAAAGCATATAAAACATTTATCAAGATAATTTCTTGATTCTCTACGAGAGTGCACCCTCTTGATGCTGTATGTGTGCGTGTGTACCTTATAATTTTAAAAACATTCTAAACTTAGTTTCAAAGAGACATTTTTTGCTTTCATTTTGAAAGAAATCTGAGTTATATCATCTTTCCTTCCATAATAAGTCTTATTTGTCTTTTGGGACATCATCAAAAAGTAAAGTTGGAAGTGATATGTGATTACGATATTTCTTGTATATTTCTTTTTGTTGGATAGTTCTGGACTTACTTACTACTATTTACCGTAAATGATTACAAGTGCAATTGCCGCTATACAATAAAGGTCTCTAAAATATCGGGTATTTAATCTATTGTTATCAAAAACAAACAAATAGGAATAAAAGAATAAGACTAATCGTCAGTCATTTTTTTTTCTTCCTCCCCGCACATATCGATTTTGTAAATAAACTTATTGGAATATGTTTACCTTTGTTTTATAATTTAATCAAAAATTAAAATAGAATTCGTTTACATTGTTGAAAGTTGGCACACTAATACTACCTTTTTATGTTATGGATTGGTTTAATATTTAGAAAGTTTCATATAGTTATTATTTTCCATTCTCGACGAATATATTTTAGAAACATATGAAACAAATGAAAATGACAGATGCACAGAGAGAGATCCGTACATTAGGATGTATCACCCACCTTTCACTTTTTTTCATACTAGTTTTTTTCCAAAATGAACGGCGGTGTAAACACGTTGTAGGGCCATTTGACAGTCCAACAAATTTGTTGTGAAAAAAAAAGTATAAGTTGGTGACGCACCGTGGGTAGAAAGAACCCATGTACAGCTACGCAGAGAGTTTTTAGTGTACAAAGAACAAGTAATCGTTTGAAGAATTTCGTGCGTGTCTTTCTCTCTTCAGTTCTCGTTGAAAAAGGAAAGACCCGGGATGAAAATAGGTTTGTATGTGTAAGAACATATAACAAATATCAAACTCTG
Organism: Maudiozyma serrabonitensis; assembly: GCA_030571355.1. Lineage (NCBI taxonomy): Eukaryota > Fungi > Ascomycota > Saccharomycetes > Saccharomycetales > Saccharomycetaceae > Maudiozyma > Maudiozyma serrabonitensis. Next base: position 60,449 of record JAJLXS010000053.1, on the reverse strand, counting down.
TAATAAACATGACATTCTTCGGTGATTCAACTGTTCTAAGAAGTAAAGTATGAGGCAAAATTTAAATAAGTCTATGTGCTTATTACTGAAGTATTCTCTTTGGCAAATGAGAATTATTTAAACTCAGGTGATACTTAAGACTATATAACGTAATTGCCGGTCTTCCGTATTTGCATACGCATTAGAAACCCTGACGTTATATTTAATAAAAATTCTCCTACTGAATAGTAATTAACAATGGATCATTCGAAATGAAAATCTTAATAACGTAAGCCAACTTTTTTTTTAAACAAATTTGAACCCCTGCCTCAATATAACTAAATTAATATTTTGCGTTTTTTTTTTTTATTTTGTCTTTTTTAGCTTTACTAGGGATATTATGTTTATTATCAGTAAAATTTCTGTAAGAAAGAAAACACTTTTAGAGGCGTAAAGTTTTTGAAGTTTTTTCCTTTTCGTTCGCTCTTTGTTTTACGTAAAGTAATTATACCATGCTTCTGTCTTTTATCCAAACACATATTCTACTGTCAATTCATACACTTACTCAATATCATTTATTATTATGTACGTCAATAGTTTCGTGTTTATTGTTCGCAGATATATATTACATAAATCTAGATGGTCAAAAAAGTTTAAAAAACAAAATTCAACAATATTTATTATTCTGTCGGAGGAAAAATTATTAAAGCCTAACAGATTTATTATCATTTATAAAATAATTGAACCATCACCATCAAATCGAATTGAAAATGGTATTAATTTAAGTCCGAATACGCGTCAATTTGCTCTTACGTTCTTACGTTCATTGTCTCGCCACTCGATGATTTACTCTATATTGTTTTTACCATGGGATTAGTTCTTCTGCTCAGTTTTTTTGTTTAGTTTTTAACTTTATTACCTAATGTGGGGTGATATAACTGAAAGGAAAAATAGGCTTAGTATCATTTCTGTTAAGTGGAACTGCTACTAATATTTTTTTTATCTTGGAGTTAAAATCAAAATGACCAAAATAAACATTTCTCAGCATAAAAAATATCATTTATTCAAGAAATGAGAAATGAATACTGTGAAAAAAAAAAGTTCTTGTCATCGTTAGTGATTATCGTTAAATCTTGTTTTTTGTCAATCTATAAAGGAGGAAATGTTAATCAATTTAACGGATCCGTTCGGAAAGAATAAAATAATCTGCGAAAACGGAACAATTTTATTAAATTTGCTATTGAAAAAATCTAAGAAATTACCGCAGGAACCAACTAACTAAATGAATTTTCTCTTCCCACAAAAAACAAGAACAAAACTCAATATATAAAATGTGTTAAGTGAACTTAAAGGGAGATTAAATCTTCTCGATTCTTGTATCGATTACTTCTCTCCGAGGTGAACTTAGGAAAATTGACAAATTAATTAGTAGTTTCATCTGATATTGTTATTTATTTTCTTTTTTGTTAGAACCAATAGAATTTTAAAAATTACAAGGGAATATTGGTACGTATGTCTATAATTCTGTTTTAAGATAAATTCTCCGGGGCCGAAGTTAAAGTTTTTAATAGACTAAAGAATTTGAGGTTATCAAAAAAGAAATAAGAACTTTGCTGAAATTTATTTTGCAAGTAAAATGGAAAATCATATGTTTGTACTGACCCCTTGTTAATTCTAAAGGTAAAACAGAAACCTTACATCCTGTTTGGGAAAAGAAAGGGACCTGAATATTTGAACAATGGTCATATTTCAATTAACTTTCGTTTCTAATATGTGAATCCGATATATTAGTATTACCTTTTAGAATTATTTGCCCTGCACTTATCCATATGTGAAATCACTGATAAAAATTTTACTGTTTTAAACTTTCTTTTTCTTCATTTTACTTCTTGACAATCTTTATATTATGGATTTAATATAATTCCATCCGAAAGTAATAAACTACTTTGGATACTATTATTAGATTAATTTTAAATATACGTCAGTATGTATAGAAAGTAAGAATAGAGGCAAAAAGAAATTTTATAAAACTTCTTGATTGTTCAGGTGTCCTTAACTAATCCTCAAAAATAAACAATCACTTACATATGAAGGGAGGGATGTCTTTTTGTCCCCTGATATTTTTCAAGAGATGCATACATTAATTTAGTAAATCTTCTTGCGTAATTACTTTCTCATTACGAAGTTTTTAAAAAAGAAAAATTTGAAAAACTAATAAATAATAAAATATAGATCCTATATCTTTCGGAGATAGTTATATATCATAGAAGTCCACTATTACATCATAAGTGAAAATCATCAAAATATATCATTTGTATGTAATAACGAATCCGTCACTTTCCTTTGTTGGTTAACTTGCGTCGGGCTGGCCATTTAACTTGTAAATTGTGTCAATCGCCCACAAAAATAGTTTTTTAAGGAAAATAAAATAAACTGAAAATAATTGGAATAATCAGCAGAATTGAAGAATTATTAAAAAAACACATACAGTATGTTGGGTAAGTAAAGTCAAAAACAGGTATTAAGTCATTGAGTTTAGTGATTGTGTTCAAAAGATACTTCTAATTAAAATTTTTATTATTTTCCAAATAGTTTTACAATCAATTCTTGTTTTTTTTATTTGTACTGATGGGAAAGGAAGAAATTAATTCAATAAGAAGTGACAAAAATAATTTAAAAAGAGAAAAACGTGATGATTATAATCACCGTCATCAAAATCATACTTCAAATTCATATTCGAAGACTATAAGGCCAAGAAGTAATACTAATCATAGTAACAATAGTCACTTTTCTGAATTAAAAGAATTACTAGTCAATAAGGACCAAAAAATTAATAATTTAGAAAAAGAAATTAATGAATTAAGACGTTCAAGATATAATTTGACATCTGATGATCGTAAAGGTAAATATGGTTATTCAAGTAAATTTCTCACTAAAAGACCAGGAAGTTCAGTAAAATTTTCTTTAAATTATAATGACAATGATAATAATAATGAAAGCTTTGAAAACTTTAAAAATGAAGACGTTGACGACAATGAAGATCCAAATGATGCTAATAACATAGTTAGAAGTTGTAATATCTCTCCAAAGACAAAATCGAGAACAGAATCCTTAAAAACAGATACATCATTAGCTACAACTAATTCCACTCAAGTACATAGAAATAATACTTTTTTCAAAGTCATCATTGTTCCTTTTTTACAAAAAATTATTAAACAATTTACTTCAAGTTTAGTCTTTAAAAATAAAGCTTTAGAATTATATCAGAGATTTAACGAAATGATGGATATTCATTTTAGTGATTATAATAAATTTAATTTATTAAATGATATATTAGAAGATTTTTCATTTTTAAACATGCAACATATTGGTTTATTAAATAAAGAAATTCAATATGAGAAAGCCTCTCAAGTAATGGTTCAAAATTATAATAGTACCAATAATCAATACAGAGTACCCACAAGAGGCAACACAGAAAATTACGACCCTAATGAGAGACATATACCAAGAACATCCGGGAATAGTTTCAATGCACAATATGGATATCAATATATGGAACCAGTTAATTTAGAAAATATAACGTCTTATACCAATAATACTCAGAGAGAACCGTATTACTATTCACCATCAAGAAAATCATTCATTACACAGAATCAAAATTATGATTTTTCTTATATGAATCAATATGAAAGCACAAATCAGACCATGGATAATGTTACACCCGAATTTCTTCAAAGGGACAATAATCAGAACAACAACTCAAGACTTGATCATACATGTGGCGGTGGGTTTGGGACTAACCCTCCTCCAGTCGTATCATTAAGAAACATTAGAGAAAATGTACCTTCACAAATAGAAAAGAAATTCAATAAATTTAACCTCAAAAATAATAATATTTCTAAATATGCTTCCCACTCTCACACGTCTCAATCAAATACGCCGTATAATTTTAACCAGGAAAATATGTAGCTGAAAACAAACACACACACATACAAAGTTTGCATAGTTCTTCTCACACATTTATCTTCTTCTTATTGTTTTAAATATACATACCAATCTGATAAATAACATAATATTCTTTTTTCTAATGATCAAAATAAAACTATCTTTCACAATTTTATAGTTACTGACACTTTGTATTTTTTTTGTAAAGTCTAAATTTGTGTGACGCGCGTTTCTGTATAACAAAACGCGTCCACCGCACAAATATCACGAAAAATTATTTTAGGTGATCATCCAACAACCATCTCTAATTTTTGGCGTATTAAAAATTTCTTCCATCTTAATCTCTTCCATATAATTCAATAAATAATACTAAGAGATAGTTTCCTTAATAGACCTCAAACTAAATTCAAGCACTCAATTAAGAGGTTGACTAGGTTTTCATTAGTTATAAAATATCGTGAAACATATACATAGATAAATACCAACTACGATATTTTTGTTTGAAACAGTAAATACAGTGAACTAACAAAGCACACAATTCGTTCGTTCCTTTCTTCCTTTATTTAATATTGAATTTTAAAATGAGTGAGGATAATAAAGTTGATAAGAAAAATGGGATATTATCATTCTTTAAAAATACAAAAAAGGATACATCAAAAAATAAAATTATCAATGAAGAAACTCGTATTTCTATCGATAATAAGAATTCCAATGATGTGATTGATCTTGATAACATCGATGATAATGATGATGATGATCGAAATGAGCATTCGGTGCATGAGATAGATATAGAACAAATGGATACAGAGACTACTTCTGTTACTGTACCTGAGTCAACGAATAAAGAAACAAAAGCACCAGACAATGAAAAGGAACAAACAGGTGATTCCATTGATCTATCCAGTAATATTCTAGAACCAAATGTAGAAAATACAACTAATACTAAAAAGGAAGACTGTGATGAAAAAACTAATGGTAGTAATAATACCAATAATAGTGTTGAAAAGAAAAGTCTAAAAGAAATTGAAAAAAAGAAGAAAGCAGAAGAAAAATTGATTGTAAAGAAACAAAAAGAAGAAGAAAGATTAAAACAGAAACAAGAACGTGAACAAGAAAGATTACGACTCAAAGAACAAAAAGAAGAAGAAAAACGTAAGAAAGAACAAGAGAAACAAAAACTTAAAGAACAACGTGAAGATGAAAAGCGTAAACGTGAAGAAGCTAAATTGAAAGCAAAACAAGAACGTGAATTGGAAAAAGCTAAAAAGGATGAAGAGAAACGGAAAAAGGAAGAACAAAAGAAAAAAGAAGAAGAAGCCAAAGAAAGATCACAAACTCGTATTGCTAGTTTCTTTAAGAAAGTCAGTGATAAAAATAAACCTGAAACTTTGAAATCTGATTATGAATCATCCTTTTTACCATTTTATGCAAGAGATGGTATAATAATGCCTTCGACAACTTTTACAACAAAGGATGAATCAGAAGAAAAAATGAATGCAATCGATGATATATTAAAAAACCCCATTACCGAAGATAATGTAAATGAAACAAAATTCTGGTTATCGTCGCGTTGTAAGGCTAGAAATAAAGGTATAAGTTATAAAGCTGTTACTTTATTACAACAAATGACAGCTAAAGATAAAAGTGATGAAGAATTACGTGCATTATTATCATTAGTACCCCAAAAATATATTAAATTTTATGAAAATGTTAGACCTCCTTATATTGGAACATATTCAAAGGATACAAAATTGCCAATTGATAATCCTTTCTCTACAGAAGGTACAAATTACAACTATTCATACGATTCTGACCTTGAATGGGTAAATGAAGAAGAAGATGCAGACGGTGCTGGGATTGATAATTTAGAAAGTGGAGACGAAGAAGAGGATGAAGAAGACGAAGATGAAGGCAGTGAGAATGAATTTGATGGATTTTTGGATAAAGAGGAATCTGGTAATTCAGGTAATAACAATAAGAAATTTATTGGACCATTAATACCGACTGTACTTCTCCGTATTAATATCCAGCAAATGGATGATGATGATAAAAAATATTTCAATTCAACCTCCGCAGAAGCATTGATATCTGACATTCCGCTTCCAATTGATCCACATCAAAAAATACGAAGTGTGACACAGTCAAAGATTTCAGCTAGTACATCTCCATCAAAGAGATCCGCAGATGCATCAGATAACATTAGCAACAACAGTAATAGTGGCTCCTTAGAGAGTCCCGACAAGAAAAAAGCTAAATTCTTAATAACTGATCCAAAGGATCTTTTGAAATTGTTCGATGAAATTCAAGATAGTACATTTTCGTTAGGAACTGTAACTGAAATATCTCAAAAGAGTTTACCTAATTACAATAAACAAACAATTAAAAATACGGTTAAAGAATATGCTATTAGAGGTTCTGGAAAGGGTGATACCCCACGTAAATGGCAGATAAAAGATATACCTCACTGGGAACAATTACGGAGTAGCATATGATTTTATAAATTGTCTAGTTCGTTCACAAGATACATGAACTTAGCTCAGGATAAACCACTTATATATGTATATATGTACGTTAGGTTCCATAAAGACTTTATACACGACAAATCAGGACATTTATTTGCTTCTAAATCTTCTGCATTACAAGAGAATGGATATATATCAGTTTTTCTTCATCATAATTAAATAAGCATAACAAAATACTTGTTTGAATATATATATTAGCTTAGAAATATTCAACATTTCCAGTGGAAATACCGAATTATTTTATTACCTACAAATTTTCAGAGTATCTAATTATATTTCCTTATTAGGAAATATAATTAGTTTCAAAATCCCGAAAAAAATAAAAAAAAAAGAACGAAAAATTATGTAAAACTCGAAGAACATACAACAATTTTTCGACACTTTGCACATTAAAAACAAAACAAACAGATTCGTTTAACGTTTAGTAGGATAGTTACATTCCCTTTAATAAAGAGTGATATTAATAAGTTCTAAACCTGTTTAAAATTTGTGACTCCAAAAAACAAGAAGAAGAAGAACAACAACAACATGTCTGATCAACCAAGTTCGCCGGCTCCAAGCTCCCCAGCTGCCGCTCCAACTCCTACACAACCAGATTCTGCCCCACCTAATCAGTCCTCCCCTGCTAGATTATTCTATAATTCTTCGTCTTCTCAAGGTGATACCTACGATACTAATTCTGGTGCCAGAAGAGTAGGAAGTAGTCAGAATAATCGTTTTGGTTCATCTCCTTTCAACTATCCTTCATCGTCTCAAAATCATTCTTCTGATATTAACGGTAGCTCAGCTAGACCAAATCTACATTCCGCTGCTACACCTAGTGCTAACAGATTTTCTAGTATTCGAAGTGAAGGGTCTGCAAATGATTCTACCGCTTCTTCTAGTTTTAGAAGAAGAAGAAATGACGTACAAGGTTCAGATTTCTCATCACCAAGAAGATTCTTTTCAGGTGCACCAAACTCACAACAACAAAGTTCCAGTTCCGATGCACCATCTGAAGCAAATGAACCAGTTAGAATTATTTGGGGTACGAATGTTAGTATTCAGGAATGTGCTAATAACTTCCGTAATTTCCTAATGTCATTTAAATACAAATACCGTAAGACCCTGGATGGCCGAGAAGCATTCATCGATACTACTACAGATGAAGAACTGTATTATGTAAACCATTTAAACGAAATGAGAGAGCTAGGTACCACAAACTTAAATCTAGATGCAAGAAATCTTTTGGCTTACAAACCTACTGAAGAATTATATTATCAATTATTAAATTATCCTCAAGAAGTTATATCAATCATGGATCAAACCATCAAGGACTGTATGGTTTCTTTAGTTGTTGATAATCATTTGGATTTTAACCTTGATGATATTGAAACAAAATTCTATAAAGTAAGACCTTATAACGTAGAATCAGCAAGAGGTATGCGTGAATTGAATCCAAATGATATAGATAAATTGATTAGTCTGAAAGGTTTGGTATTAAGAACTACACCAGTTATTCCAGATATGAAGGTTGCCTTCTTTAAGTGTAACGTTTGTGATCATACTATGGCTGTTGAGATTGATAGAGGTGTTATTCAAGAACCAGCAAGATGTGAACGTATTGATTGTAATGAACCAAATTCAATGTCACTAATCCACAATAGATGTTCTTTTGCTGATAAACAAGTCATTAAGCTACAGGAAACACCAGATTTAGTACCAGATGGTCAAACACCTCATTCCGTATCATTATGCGTATATGATGAATTGGTTGATTCATGCAGAGCTGGTGACAGAATTGAAGTAACTGGTACATTTAGATCTATACCTATTAGAGCAAATGCAAAACAAAGAATATTGAAGGCCCTTTACAAGACATATATCGATGTGGTACATGTGAAAAAGGTTTCCGATAAGAGATTAGATGTTGATACATCTACTGTTGAACAGGAACTTTTACAAAACAAACTAAATCATGGTGAAGTTGAATTAACAAGAACTGTTACAGATGCTGACATTGCTAAGATTCATGATGTTGCACAAAGAGAGGATTTATACAATTTACTTTCTAGATCAATTTCTCCAAGTATTTTTGAATTAGATGACGTGAAAAAGGGTATTTTGTTGCAATTATTTGGTGGTACCAACAAACATTTTAATAAAGGTGGTCGATACAGAGGTGATATTAATATTCTATTATGTGGTGATCCATCTACTGCCAAGTCTCAAATCCTTCAATATGTCCACAAGATTGCTCCACGTGGTGTATATACTTCTGGTAAGGGTTCTTCTGCTGTGGGTTTAACTGCTTACATTACAAGAGATGTTGATACAAACCAACTTGTTTTGGAAAGTGGTGCCTTGGTGTTATCTGATGGTGGTATCTGTTGTATTGATGAATTTGATAAGATGAGTGATTCCACTAGATCTGTTTTACATGAAGTGATGGAACAACAAACTATTTCTGTGGCTAAAGCTGGTATCATTACCACATTGAATGCTAGAACCTCTATTCTAGCAAGTGCTAATCCAATCGGTTCTCGTTATAATCCAAACCTTCCAGTTACTGAAAATATTGATTTACCACCACCATTGCTATCCAGATTTGATTTAGTGTATTTAGTGTTAGATAAAGTCGACGAAGCAACCGATAGGGAGTTAGCAAATCACTTAACTGCATTGTACTTGGAAGATAAACCACAACATGTTTCACAAGATGATATTCTACCTGTTGAATTTTTGACTATGTACATTAATTACGCCAAAGATCATATTCATCCGGTGATTACTAACACAGCCAAGACTGAATTAGTGAGAGCTTATGTAGGTATGAGAAAGATGGGTGATGATTCCAGATCTGATGAAAAGAGAATCACTGCTACGACAAGACAGTTGGAAAGTATGATTCGTCTATCCGAAGCCCATGCAAAGATGAGATTGTCCGAAACAGTCGAATTAGAGGATGTGCAAGAGGCTGTCAGATTAATTAAAACAGCTATAAAGGATTATGCGACAGATCCAAAAACAGGTAAGATCGATATGAATTTAGTACAAACAGGTAAATCTGTCATTCAAAGAAAATTACAGGAAGATTTAACAAGAGAAGTTGTCAAGATCTTAACTGAACATACATCTGACTCAATGAGTTTCAATGAACTAAACAAACAAATAAATGAACATTCACAGGATAGAGTTGACTCATCTGATATATCAGAAGTATTAGCGAGATTAATTCAAGAGGATAAGATCATAGTCTTAGGTGAAGGTGTGAGAAGATCGATTCGTCTAAATAGACGTGTTTAAACATAAAAAAAAGATCAGGAAAGGGAAACCCTTGAGGAAGTTTTGTCCCGAGCAAATATATAGCAATTCCATATAAAAACTCCCCAATTTGTAATTATATTATTCTAAATTTAAATTTTTTCTATATTGATATGGAAGACATAATCATACCCATATATATACACACACAAAAAAACAGGTTTGTTTTAAAAAACACCTAGTCGATATATCCTTCATTTACCTCTTACTAACTTTTCCTGGGACTCAGCATCAATATCGAACCCCATCGATTCTCTATTAGAGTTATCTATATAAAAACCTATATAATAAGATTATTATACACAATTCTTCAATATGATTGGCTAAACAGGGATTGCTTCGGGCTTTTGGGAAAAATTCCTTTAAAACGGACACTTCTTAAAATCAGACGAAACAACTATTGAAGAAAAAGTTTCAATTAAAAAATCAATTGCATCTTTAGGGATAACGATATTTCCAAGACAACAAAGATCATTACAACAATCGTATAGATAATCGTTATTTTATTTATTAATTCCTTACTATCCAAATTATATTTTAAAATATTTAGCATCCTGTTCCAAGAGTTAGATCTATCGAGAATATTCAAGATATCTACTTATTAAATTATTATCTGGCCCCAATCGTACAAAAAGTAAGACTACAACAGAGACAAAAAAGTTACAAAAAGTTAAGAAAATAAAATAAAATTATGCTAGCTAGAATTCAAACCGTAGGAACTAGTCTAATAACTAAAACCACTGCTTTAGTGACAAAGACAGTCGAAAAGACTGTGTACTGTGGTAAAGTCACTGGCGAACTTTCGAAACAAATTTACAAATCCGAAAAGTTACAACCACCATCTTTAGATGAATTTAAATCCGTCTATATGAACCTATACAGCAATTCTTTAAGATACATTAAAACACCACAGCAAGCTGTGAATTGTTTAAAGGCTTCTGGAAAGAACGATCTTTTGAAGTATGGTGCCATTGGTATTCAATTACTAGGTTTCTATTCTGTTGGTGAAGTTATTGGTAGAAGAAAGCTAGTTGGTTACAACAGCTATGCAGAGAAGGCAACTCACCATTGAGTTTGATTAAGGAGTTTAATATCTTAATCCTAAACTCCATATTTTTAATTTATATATTCGAGATTATTTAACTTGTTACATATCGCAAATACTAGTATTCCATAATCTAAAGCATCGTCATGACTGCCTTTTACAACATCACATCTATATTCTCAATTTGGATTGATACTGCCAAATCGTACGAAAGCAAGATCCATCATTAGTGGATTTTAGATTAATAATATGTATGCATTTAAAATTATTATCTTATGAAAAGTAAAAATAGATTTATTAAAGAGATCGATAAGTATTTTTCGATGCTCTGCTTTTATATGACGAAATCCTAGAAGGAATGCTATCAATTAGAAGGTATATCCTTGATATGTTGATGAAGAACTGCTATTCTTTGAGCAATGTCCATGAAAAGATTAAATTCTTCTATCACTGTACTAATAATTGCATGTAAACCAGATTTCAAAGACACAAAATCATTAAATTCCATACTATTTTTAACACCATTAATATTACTTACTGTTGGATCAGAATCACCTGTAACTTCGTTATTTATACCATTTATAGTATTTTCAATATCCGATAGAACTCTAGAATATTCATCCAATTTTGAATTATAAACTTGAATTCTATGTTGAAAGAATTTATCAAGTTCCAAAGATGATACTTTACTACCTGGGGTTAATAATTGTTGTAATAATATAGAAAATGTTTGTGTATCTGCAATATTATGATCTGTCAAATCTTTAATTGACATAATTTTCTTTAAATCCTGGGCTAATAATTGATTTGTTTGTGATTGAGTCTTCAATAAATACTGTATATCACGTGGTACTGAATCAATTAATTCTATATGCTCACTGTGTTCTGATTTCAAATTTTGAGAGATCTGTACTTGTCTTTGTATATATTGATCTAATTGTTCAATTTCTTGTTTTAATTGTGGTGGTAAATCAGATATTCTTGTCATTGGATTAACAGGTAATTGTGATATTTGTTGTAAAGCTGATATTTGTTGTTGTTGTTGTTGTTGATTACCAAATAGGCTACCACCTAATGTGCTATTGTTATTACCGAATAAACCACCACCAGTAGTCATTGTATTATTATTATTATTGTTACCAAATAACCCCCCTGTGGTAGCAGGTTTTGCTCCAAATAATCCACCTGTAGTAGCTGGTTTAGCACCAAACAACCCACCTGTAGTTGTCCCTGTATTATTATTGTTACCAAATAAACCACCTGTCGTTGGAACAGCAGGTTTAGCACCAAATAATCCACCTGTCGTTGGAGCAGCAGGCTTAGCACCAAATAAACCACCTCCAGTAGTACCTGGTGCGGCTGTGTTAGTAGTAGTTGCACCGAACAAACCACCACCAGTAGTACCTGGAGCAGCAGTATTAGTAGTAGAGGCACCAAATAAACCACCTGTCGTTGGAACTGCAGGTTTAGCACCAAACAAACCTCCAGTAGTACCTGGTGTACCAGTATTAGTATTTGTAGACGCACCAAACAAACCACCACCAGTAGTAGTACCAGGTACAGCCATAGTATTATTGTTATTACTTCCTCCAAACATACCTCCTACTCCCGGTACGTTTGTATTAGTATTATTTTGATTTGTACCAAATAATCCACCAGTTGCTGCTGTTGCTGTACCTGCAGGCTTATTTCCAAACAGCCCACCAGTACCTACACCAGCTGAAGCATTTGTTCCAGTATTCTGTCCAAAACTGAACCCTGTGTTACCACCTGCTGTACTATTCATATTACCTTGATTTTGACCAAAGAGTGACCCTGTTGAAGCTGGCTTCCCTAAATTGAACATGTTGAATCTAAAACAAACAACGCACTCGTATTATATGGACGTAATTCTATTCCTCAAAAGCCGTTAAAACTCAAACAGATAAAAAAACTACAGGTTCAATAACTAACCTTCTCGATAACAATTCAATTCTTCTTTCAATGTTAAATAAACCTGGCTCAATTACCAGTTATTGATCCTGTTTCTTTTAAAATTTCATCAAAATTTCCAAATAAATTTCTCACCAAAAAAAAATATTGATATTTTGCCACGTACAAAGTGATAATAGAAAATAATAATAAACCCGGGTAACAATTCCCTTTTTTTCAGTCTCGTTGTCGAAAATTTCCGCTGTTAGGCAACAAAGGGAGACAGAGAGGACAACAAACTTTTCAGTAATAGACAATAACACACACCAAGAATAGTATTGAGGATATTAAATAAAGTCAAAGGAATTGAAATTGAGTGACAAGTATCCATTAGTAAACATCTGCAAGAGGTTACGCACATACAGACTTAATATATACGCCAATTTCTCGTTTTGCTAATATTAGATATCGTTCTGAACTTCCATTTTGTTGAAAGAAAAGGGAAGAAGCAAAAAAAAGATTAAATAAGAGAGAAGAAAACAACTTCAGAACTTTGAAATAAGGTTGCGTGCTTGTATTTTATTTATTTTGCTATTACAATCTATTGAAAATAGTACAATTAATTGAATTGCACAGTTTGAGAAGAGAGGTAACCAATCGCTTTGTAAATATATCGAAGTAAAGAAAGTTACATTAAAGGACATTTTTCTTCTTTTTTTATTAAGAAATAAGCAGAGTAACAACGAAATAGTGCATAAACAAATTTCACAAATATGGGTATTCCAAAATTCTTTAGGTATATCTCTGAGAGATGGCCTATGATTTCTCAATTGATTGAAGGTAATGATATTCCAGAGTTTGACAACTTGTACTTAGATATGAACTCTATTTTGCATAACTGTACACACGGTAATGATGATGATATTACAAAAAGACTTTCTGAAGAAGAAGTCTTTGCTAGAATATTTTCATATGTAGATCATCTATTTCAAACCATTAAACCTCAGAAAGTGTTTTATATGGCAATTGATGGTGTCGCACCTCGTGCTAAAATGAATCAACAGAGAGCTCGTAGATTTAGAACTGCAATGGATGCTGAACATGCTTTACAAAAAGCTATTGAGCATGGTGAACCAATACCTAGTGGAGAACCATTTGATTCTAATTGTATTACACCAGGTACAGAATTTATGGCTAAATTAACTACAAATTTAAAATATTATGTTCATGATAAAGTAACTAATGATTCTAGATGGAGAAATGTTGAAATTATATTTTCAGGTCATGAAGTTCCAGGGGAAGGTGAACATAAAATTATGGATTTCATTAGAAAATTAAGAGCACAAGATGGATTTGATAATAATACTAGACATTGTATTTATGGTTTAGATGCAGATTTAATTATGTTATCACTTTCTGCACATGCTCCACATTTTGCTCTATTAAGAGAAGAAGTGACATTTGGTAGAAGAAGTAAGCAACAAACTTCATTAGAGACTCAAAATTTTTATTTATTACACATTTCATTACTAAGAGAGTATTTGGAACTCGAATTCAATGAAATTTCTGATGAATTAAGATTTAAATATGATTTTGAAAGAATCCTGGATGATTTTATTTTAATCATGTTCGTCATCGGTAACGATTTCTTACCTAATTTACCTGATTTACATTTAAATAAAGGTGCATTCCCTGTAATATTACAAACTTTTAAAGAAGCTTTGCTTCATCTAGATGGTTATATTAATGAACATGGTAAAATTAATCTACATAGATTAAAAGTATGGCTAGATTATTTATCTCAATTTGAATTAATGAATTTTGAAAAGAAAGATATCGATGTTGAATGGTTTAATCAACAATTAGAAAATATTTCATTAGAAGGTGAGAGAAAGAGAGCTCGTATGGGTAAAAAATTATTATTAAAACAACAAAAGAAAATTGTTGGGTTTGTTAAACCATGGGTCTTAAAGATTGTTAATGATACATATCCATTAGATATTTCTGATGAAAATATTCCAACTATTGAATTATCAGATGAACATATTATTGAAAATTTACCGTTTTTAAAAGAATTTGCACATGAATTAGGTTTATTTGTTGTACATTCAAAATCAAAGGATGTATATTATTTGAAATTAGATGTCGATGGTATAAATCCAAATGAAACAGAAGATGAAAAGAATGATCGTATTACCGGTATAAGAAAGACAATTAGAAGATACCAACAAGCTATATTAGTCGAAGATTCTGATGAATTGGATAGAGAGCAAGCTTTGTATAATGATAGATTCGAAGTATGGAAAGAAAATTATTATCATGACAAATTTGGTTACACTTTTTCCAAGAAGAGTAAAAAAAATTCAAAGATTCATTCTAAACCAATTGATGAAGATGCTGCAGAGAAACAACAAACTACCGAACCTAATGGAACTGAAAATGTTGTTGAGACAGAAATTGAAGATGAACAAGAAAATGATAATAGAATTGATGATGGTAATGAGGATGTTGTAACTCTAACCAAAAATTATGTAGAAGGTCTACAATGGGTTTTATATTATTATTACCGTGGTTGTCCATCTTGGGGATGGTATTTCCAATATCATTATGCTCCAAGAATTTCTGATTTATCCAAGGGTATTGATCAAATAATTAAATTTGATTTAGGCGAACCATTTACACCTTTCCAACAATTGATGGCAGTTTTACCAGAAAGATCGAAGGCCTTATTACCACCAGCATTAAGACCACTTATGTATGATCCTAAGTCACCAATTCTTGACTTTTATCCGGCTGAAGTTGAACTAGATAAAAATGGGAAAACCGCAGATTGGGAAGCTGTTGTTAAAATATCGTTTGTTGATCAAGATAGATTAGTGGAAGCTATGGCACCATACTTGGCCAAATTATCTCCAGAAGAAAAAAAGAGAAATGGTTATGGTAAGGACTTGATCTTCACTTTCAACCCACAAATCGATGAAATTTACAAGAGTCCTCTAAGTGGTATATTTGGAGATATCGAGCATAACCAATGTATCGAAAGAGAATATACTGGTTACTCTATGGATGGTATTGAATATAAATATGGTTTACTTCCAAATGCTAAATCTGGTTCCGAGCTATTGGCAGGTTTCCCAACACTAGCCACTATTCCTTACAAGAGCAAATTGGAATACAATGAAAGTTTAGTCTTTCAACAACCATCAAAACAACAATCTATGTGTTTATATGTTGAAGATATCTATGAAGAAAACAATTTGACCATCGAAGAACTTGCTAAGAGATACTTGAACAAGGTTATTTACACTAGATGGCCATACTTAAGAGAATCAAAACTTCTCTCGATATCGACCGGTAAGAAATTTTTGGAATTTAAAGAACAAAAAGATGCTAATGGTAAGCATCATTTTAAGATCATTGAAAGACCATGTGATACTCATGAACAAAGAGACTTTGAGTCACAAAAAAGATCCATGTTGAGAAATTTCAAAAAGAAATCTGCTGTTATTTTAGATGATATTCGTGCTATTATTAACGTTCTTCCAGTTACAGGTCTAATGAGAAACGAAGAAGGTGCATATATGAAGACCTTTGGTGATATTCCAGAAAACTTTCCTTTACAATTAATGGTAGAAACCGTTACAAATAAGGATGAAAGATATATCGAAAGGCCACCAAAACCAATCAATATCGAATTCCCAATGGGATCCCGTGTTATCTTCCTTGGTGACTATGCCTATGGTGGTGAAACCACTATCGATGATTATTCAAGTGAAAGAAGATTAAAGATCACTGTCAAAAAGAGATTCTTGCAAGCCGAACCTGTGATCGGGAAAGAAAGAGTCAAGCAAGATAACGCATTAGTTCAATATATCCCATCCTATATTGTATCCAAGAAGTTGAACATCAACAGATTGTTTTTGTCAAGAATTACTTCAAAGTTCTTAATTTCTGATGTCGATGGTAAGCGTGTGGATATTGGTATCCCAGTCAAATTTGAATCCCAACACAAAAAGGTGCTTGGCTACGCAAGAAGAAATACCAAGGGATGGGAATACTCTACAATTACAATGAACTTATTGAAAGAATACAGAATCAGATTCCCTGATTTTTTTGCCAGAATGGAAAAGGTTGGTAATGATATTCCAAGCATCGAAAAATTATACCCTGAACTGCCATTGAAAGAAAGTGTAAAGATCTTAGATCAAGTGAAGGCTTGGTTGAAGCACGTTACTGAGAACTTTGTTACTGTCTCGTTAGAAAGTGATTCTTTAACAAAAGCCTCTATTGCCGAAGTCGAAAACTACATTATTGCCAATGTTGCTGCAATTGAACAACAAAGTGAAACCAAGCAACTTGCAAAGGTTCCTCGTGATGCTGTTCTAAATCCTAGAGATTCTCTAACTTTATTACGTTCTCAAAAATTCAGCCTTGGTGACCGTGTTATTTATGTTCAAGATTCTGGTAAAGTGCCACTATTCTCTAGAGGTACTGTTGTAGGTTATACCACTTTAGGAGCAAATCTTTCAATCCAAGTTCTCTTCGATCACGAAATCATTGCTGGTAATACATTCGGTGGAAGATTAAAAACCAAGAGAGGTATTGGTTTGGATTCCTCATTCCTATTGAACATCACCAATAGACAATTTATTTACCACTCAAGAGCTTCTAAGAAGCACACAACAACCTCTACGAAACAAACTAAGGTGACTAAGGAAGAGATATTAAGAAGAAAGCAAATCCAACATCAAAAGGCCGAAATTGAATCTGATAATTTAAGAAAGAAGGCTGCCCATGACTTATTGAATGTTATTCAAAAGAAGGAACCCTCTAAGTCTGAAGGAAATAAAGTTGACCAAGAATCAACTGAGGTAGAAGCCCCAAAATTTCAATCTCTGGAGAATAAATCTGAGATAACAACAAAGACTGACCAAACGGCTCCTCTTCCAAATACCCAGGTAGCTAATTCGGTGTTCTATGCAGTATTGAACCAATACGATCCTTCAACAGCACCAGCATCAGCTATTGCTCCACAAGTCATGAGCCACCCAACTTCTCATACTCTAGATCCTGCTGGATTACCTTACCATATGTCTAATGATAACGTACATCCATTAGGACCACTGCAAGGGGCACCTCCGATGGGTGCTCATCCTGTTCCAATGGGATTCCCAATGGGTATGAATGGACCAAATCCAATGAATATGCCAATGGGTGTTCCACCAAATGGTAACTTCCCAGCTGCACCAATGGGTAATCATATTTTCAATGGCGTTCCTCCAAATGCAGGTGGTCATCAACAAAAAAACAGGAACCCAACTAAACCACACTCTGATAAAAAGTCATCCAAGAGCTTAGGAAATTCAAAGGATAGCCGTAAGAATAAGAGTGCCGTGAAGTCAAATGAAAACCATAAGAGCAAGAGCAACCAAAACAAGAAAGACTCACCAAAGACTCATGAGGATTCCAAGAAAACGGTCAAGCCTACTATCTTGAAGAGGAAAACTGAATCTAAGGAAGAAGCAAAGTAAACTACCAATTGATGGTCACGATGAAAATTTCAAAAGACTTTTTCATAAATTTTTTTTATATCATTAAACCAAGGTTCTCACTTCATGTGAAACAAACCGACAATGTATTACTTATGAGAGTTATATATATATATATATGTAATGTTTTAATAGTCAACAACAATCGTTTATGCAGAATAATCTTCTTCCCATCCATATATTGGGAAGATTTGTTGTACAGCTAATAATCTTCTTGCACAGTGAATTTCTCTATTTTTTGTTGTTCAATTTCAGCTTTTCTCTTAAACCATTTTGCTTCAAATCCAGTTGATCTATCAACACCATCCCATCTAGCACCAGGTAAAATACCAAATCTGTTTTCAGACGATACCTTATCGTATTGTCGCCTACCTAAAAATGATAGGTTATTAGAATTTGGTGTTCCATCATCAGTCTTAAATGCAGAAGCTGGGTCTGCAAAGTCATCATTAACATCAGATTGGCCTTTTCGACAATTCAAAGATTCATATGTTAATAGATTTTTATTCATATATTCTTGCAACTCACCATTATTTAGAGTATTTAACTTGTTCAATCTAATCGTCTCTCTCAAATCATTATCGGCAAGCTTTTGAGTCAACTTTTCATCCGTTAAACGATGCCCCTTTTCATCTCTATGAATTGTATTCCTTTCATTTAAATTTGGGTCAACCTTTGCATTCGCTACTACTGAAGATGATAATGGAATTTCCTGAACTACTTTGGTTTTTGTGCTGGGTCTCTGAACTTCATCGACTATTTCGTTTGTGGTAGGATTTTTCCATAAGCTCTTTCCAGACTTTGTATTGTTTTCTTGGGCCAAGTTGCTCGGTACATCCTTGATATCCTGATGTATGTATTCCGTTATAGTGGTATTTGTGGATCGTATCCTTTTATTTTCTTTTACATGTTTTCTATCTTTATTCTTGGACTTCTTATTAGAGGAAGAACCATATGTTTTTGATAAATAATCATGTAATGACATCTTGACTTACTATGGGAAGTTCTAGTATAAAAGACGTTATTAAACACAGAAATTAGCCATGAACCTCAAGAAATAATTGACACACGAGTGACTTCTTTATTATGAAGGTGAGTTACTCGTTTCTTTGTTCTCCCTTTGCTTCTTCATCGATGTTCAAATTCGGAAATTTTTAAATCTTTATAGAATTCAAAGTGCAGGATGATCCTTTCGGGTTTACAGACTGTACGTAATTACTTTACAAAAAGATATTCATTAAGACATAGGACTTATTACTAAAAACTGAACCAAATAACCTTGAACTTCATTCTCAAAAGAGCTATGCACTTTTGGTGGGGTTTCTAGTAATGCCAAAGGATCATGAAGAAGATGTACTATTGTCCGGTCTTCAAGTGTTGTTGACATTAAGTGTCGAGGAATTATTGGATGTCCAACATGATGTAAATACCCAATTAAGAAATAGATTGCATCATTCTCGAAATGCGATGGGACATTCCACAATAGATCCGAAAAAGAGACATGAAAGATCACCAAGGGAAACTTTATTGATACATAAAGCGTTGCATTCTAATGAAATTCCAATCGGTGAAGCAATCGAGAAAGATGCCATTGGAACTATTAATTTAGTTAATGATAACGAACATGTAGAAAACTCTGAGTCTGGTTTATCCGATGATACTGAAGATCTGATACTTACACAGCTAGAATCGAGTAAAATCTTTCGACAGAATGGTATACACAACTCCAAGCATTCAAAAATTAAAGAAAACCAAAATGATATCTCTAAATCTGTTCAGACCACTCCTAAAATAGAGTTATCAAATACGCAAGAATCAGATCAATCTAATTACTATGATGGCAATAATAAAATATACAGTTCACCTCTTAAGGATTCTGCAGATTCGTTTCGCGATTCTGATAAGACTGAGATACCGCTACTCAAGATAGACGAGAACGTTCAACTTATAAAAACAAATTCCACCTCTAGTAAAAAAAGAGTGCATGTATATACTGAAAGTGACCAATACAATCCTTATAGGGCAGATTTAAAATCAAAACAAATCAAGATTGAATATCCGTATACTCTTCCTAAGACAAGTCCATTGAAGACCGATAATTTGGCTCATAGAAAAGAAAGTAACTTTCTAGTGAAACCTGTTAGGATAAAGAAAATCTTTAATTTTAACTTAAACCCATTAACATCAAAGCCTTGGATATTAGAAGACTTCAAACCGAATAGAGATGTCTCAGCAGTAAAACGAGGTAAAAGGAGATTAGAAGAATTTTATAAAAAAGTTGGAAAGCCAACAGGGGTACAAATGGATAACGATACTGCGGAACACATACTACGTGATTCGTTTGATATGTCTTTTGATAATTTAATACAGAGAACAGACTCTCCTCCTGGTTATGGTCGCTTAGATTTTCCAACTACGCAAGAAAGGGAAGAAGATAAAATTGCTTCAAAGAAAATAATTTATAAAAAGACTATGCAAAGGTTCCTTTCTTGTGTAAACTACAGAATACCACCTCAAGAGCGTGAGTTCTTATTTAAAAGAGAAGAATTCAATGAGGCAGTCAATGACTCAAATTTCGAATGGGACCCAGCCACTCTTAAAATATATCCTTCAGCATAATTTATCGTACATGTAAAAACTAGCAAAGTCTATACCATACCAAACAATAAAATGGCAGAAAAATATGGAGGTAATAACTATAATGTATAATATCTAGTCTTTGCCACATCAGCATTCATCAATTTTTATTTTTATTTTACTGCATAGAGAGTATTTCAAGCTCGTAGTAAAATTTGAAAATTAAAATTGATATAACCATCAATAAATAATCTCTACATAATGAAACGCATATAAGTTAAATAAACGATAGAGTTTATATAAATAAACCAGACAACACTACACGTAGGTTACACTCAATACAGGGTAGCTACTATAACTCTGCAATGAATGTCTAACTCACCAAGAGAACTACCAGGTTTTTATTACGATACTGAAAGAGGGAAATACTTCCCTTTAACTCAGCAAAGGCAGAACCAGTTTAAGAAGCAAAAACTGGATTCTCAATTGCAGAATCAAAATATAAACTATTGGAATGAATGTTTTCGTGAATATTATAAGTTTGTGGAAGGTCCAACGATTGCAAACCTTTCTTTTAGCAATGAGGACTTATTTGTGATTTACAATATAATGATTCTCAAGAAGATGGGTGCAGATTTGTTCAACGGATTATTGATCAAACCAATAGATCTTACGTTCGGTAGTTACCAAAACAAACTATTACATTCTTTTTCTTTCAATGGTGGTCTTATCTACTGGAATATCTTATCAGATGGACGAATTTTAGAATACGAAAGGGATAATTATCGTAGCCGATGGGATGCCAAAACTTCTGAACATAACATAACAGAAGTCAATAACTTTGAATTTAATCCAAGATTGGAGGAGTTTACTATTGTAAATATTAAGATAAGTCATAACAGCAGATTTATTCATTATATGATTAATCAAAAGAGAACTACTTCTACTACCAACAATTTACTATCATCATCGACTCAGCACCTGTTTCATAAAATTTATACTTCTAGAAATACCAAAAAGAATGGAAATCCAGATTTAAAATGTTTTGCAAAGCTAGATGGGAGGGACTTTGATAACATTAACGATGCGTTAGCATCTTATTACGGCCCCCTATTGGCAGTGAAGAGGAAATTGTTTTTGCTCCATTGGAATGATATGAATATTCAGACAACACTTAAATTTACTACACAATCTGATATAACTACTCTAGGTAGCTACGAAGAAAATGATTCAAGTTGTCATGTATATTGTGGTACAAGAAACGGTTATCTGTATAAATTACTTATTTCGAAAAAATCTGGCGTTGAGATACCTAGGATACAAATCATGAAATGTTATAAAAATATTTGTAAAGTTTCATCAATTGTATCTGTGACAGTTCTCTCCGGTTGTCAAATATTAGTGTCCGGATTTACTGAAGATGTCCAGTCCCAATATCTCTTTATTATAGATTTGCTAGAACTAGATTCAAACGACGAATACACGACTGTCACACCTACAATTCTGGTAACAAAATTTAAAAATGCAACTAAAGAGACCGAATTATTATCTATTTCTGATGATGAACAATACATTTGTTACGGTAAGCAGGATGATTTTGAAATATTCTCCTTGAGACACAGAAGTTACGAGCAGAATGGAAACTTTACTTGCTACCCTTATGCTTCTTCCTTTGACTTCTTGAAAAACTGTTCCCCCAATTGGTTGACAGGGTTTAGACTCTCTAGTGTTTCTTTTTCTAATAATGTATCAACTTGTGAGAATCTTGATTCGAATAACTCCAAAAGATCTTCATTTACGAACACAGATCAAACTTCAAAAATTGATAGCAAAAATACCTCTAATGATGGAGGCTCATTAGTAATGTTGATGTCGTTTGAATCTACAAGCTGGAGCAATTCTGATTCTTCTTTACCAACAAATAAACTATTAAGTGCCCGTATATTTTAAAGGATTATTTAAATCCTTTTGACAATAATACAAAAAAAAGTCGTCCAATTTAGGATACCATCTTTAATTATGTAAATAAATCTATATAGATATATGCAGGTGTCTGAATATAAGAAATCATATAATCAAATAAAAACAGGAGGGTATACAATACCCATTCCAGTCTCTTAGATAACCGACAGTAAAGATGTAAATTTATGGTAGAGTACAATAGGACGTGTAATAAAAATGAAATTTATAAGATGTTGTTAATAAAAAATCTAAAGAAATATATGAATGAATGAATAAATGAGTGAATGAGTTGGAATAACAATTATAGGAAATAAAAAAAACAGGTATGAATAGGATAGATATATCAATAAAACGTGTATGCAAATAAGTATATGAATGAATGAATGGTTTTAACATGAATATAATGAAGAAACGGGTATAAATACAATATGTGAATGAAGGGTACCAATGAAAGGTATATTTTTTTTGGGGGAGTGGGTTTAGATTTGTTGGATGAAAGGAAATTAACAAGCAGATATCAAATAAAGTTCTATGGGGTCCCAGGGTTTAGACACAGTCTGGATCAAAAATTAATAGTAATAAAAAGATAAATATAGGAGACTTAATTTTTTTTCTTTGATTTTTAGATTTTTTAGATTTTTTTAACTTCTTCTCTTTTAATCTTTATACGGGAGAAGATGAGTAAGGATAATTGGGTTAAAATAATGTACATCAATATTTTAAGACATTTTCTCGTATCAATAATAGCCGAACGAATCATTGAAGTTATCATTTACATTAGGAATGTTGTTGATACCACCAAGTAAAGTACCATTATTAGCGTTGCTATTATATATTTGGGAAGTTCCATTATTTGTATTTCCCGAATTTGTAGTCATTGTTTGAAATGATTGATTAGGAAATGGATTACTGATAATTCTCTGTTGTGGTTGTAAGGCCATATGTTTGAAGTCATTAAAGTTACTGGAGTTGTTTCTATCATTTGGGTTGTATGCAATGCTCAATGAGTTCATCAATGTTGGGGCGGTCATAAAATTGTTGTTTGGGTTTGAACTGTTCACAGTGGCGCTACTAGTAGAACTATAACTATTATTTTGTAATAGGTTACTTGAACTGCTACTTGTACTAATATTTCTGTTAGTGTTAGAAGCAGGACCTAATTCGTTCATAAAATATAGTGGTTGTGAAGAAGTTACCCCTGAATTTAAAGTCAGGTTAGCTAATGGCTTGGCCAAGTTAAAATCATCATCATAATTTAGATCATTTGGCGCAGATAATCCAGCGTTAGTCATGGTAGTATTAGTGGCAAATGGCATAAACTGTTGTTCACTTAGATACTCCATTTGTTGAGGCTGGTTAATACTCAATGGCGAAGAATTTTGAGAATTAAATATATTAGTAATCGATGTTTGGATACTACTTATCGGTTGTTGTTGTTGTGAAGATAAAGGAGCAAAGGCAGGGTTAACTGACAATAGGTTGCTACTGTTTCTTCTGTGGTATGCATTTGCAGGCAAAGATACATGACGTTGATGCTGTTTTCTTTGATTATCAGGAACTAGAAGGGATGAATTATGAGAAGTAGCAACTAATGTATTGTTGTTATTGCTCTCTTTAGAACCAGTAAAATTTGAAACAGCTTGTGCTGGTTCGCTAAAATCAATATTACATAATTCTGCGTAACCTTTTACCTTTAATTTGATCTTCTTTGCATAAGATGTAGTCTTAATACTTGGTAATAAATCCTTTGTTAGACGTATTAAAATGTCCACTTTAGTTGTGAAATCATGAGAGAAATTCAAAAATTTTGGATTATTTTTCAAGATATAATCATTACCGTTATATTCTAACATAATTGAGTAATTCTTAGAATCCAATAAAGTTTGCAATGCATAATTCCCGAAATTATCTCTAATAAGGATATTTAACTTCATTGTGAAAATATCGATGATAGTCAATAAAATGTTCATTATATTATTCATGACTTCATCTGTCATATTAGGATGAGCTTCACCTTTAACGGCACCAATAACAGCACCAAATAATTTCTTAATGAATTTTTCGATTACATTGGAAGAGAATTTCAAACATGATAATTGACATAAATCACCAGATAATTTATTGAAAATTTCTACCAAAAAATAAAAATCTAAATCTCTAATATCTAATAGAAATTGAATAATATAATTCCCAAATTGATCATTAATCAAACCAGGTAAGAATTGAATAATATTAATGGAAATTGTATAAATTTGTTGTAAAGTACAAACACTTAACAATTTTTGTAAGACACAACAACCATGTTTATGTGTAGAGATTGTAATTATATTATTCTTTTCAATAATAGCATTAATAATGAAATCAAATTTAGTTGAAGGAAATTTAAAGATACATTTTTGAATTACATGATTCCCATTTAAATCATTAATTAATACAACTATTTGATCAATCGAGGTAAAACTCGTAGAAAACCCTTTAACGATCAAATCAATTTGAGATTCATTATCTACTGTATCAATAATTTTTTGTAAAGATCTTGTACCATATTGATTAATAGAGATCTTAAAGACATAAGGATAAATTGAATTAATCAAAGTAGTTCTTTGTTCAATTGTTAAATATTCACAAAGTTTTTGAATTAAATAATTCCCAAATGGATCTAAAATCAAATTAATGAAATAAGGTTTAATTTGATCGAACATCAAATCTCTTACAAGATTTGATTCATTTGATGAATTTGATTCTAATTTTTTTTGAAGAAATCTACAACCAAATTGATCAGTTGCCAATTTTACATAATCTAACTCTTCCAAAGATGTTGAATTAATATCATCAATCGATAAAGGAGTTACAGAATTGGAAGAAGACAGTAAAGAAGTAGAAGAATTACCATTACCATTATATTTATTCTTGGAATTTCCACTATTATTACTATGATTATGCTTATTATTATTATGATGATATTTCCCACTTGCTTTTGATTTCTTATTTTGTCCATTATTATGTCTACCACCACCAGTGGTAGTAGCATTACCTCTCTGATTTGAAGAAGAATAATATTTGTTATTATTATTGTTATTGTTATTATAATTATCGAATTCAGCAATTAATGGTAAATTCTTATTACCATCTCTAGAATCATTACCAATTTTAGGAGAAAATACTAGATTATTATTATTATTATTATTTGATAACATGGACAACATTGGAGAATGAGAATTCATAACATTATTTGAAGAACCAGAAGAAGAAGAGGAAGAAGAAGAAGATGCAATAAATTGATTGAATGTCGAAAGATCTAAAGATTGAGTCTTTTGATGATTTTTCTTATTATTCATTTGACCAATTGGTGGAGGTGTTACAGGTTCAATAACTGATTGAACTGAATTAACAGATAATTGAGGTTGATGATTATACGACATAATTATAATGATCTCAATTTAGTATTAATATTTTATGTTTTTTTTATCTCAATTTTTCAAAACGATTGTTTTATAGTTGGGAGTGTATATGTATATTTTTTCTCTAAGGAAGTATTTTTAATATTATTGGATAGGAGAACAGGCAAAAAAAAAAGAAAAGACAAACGAGAAAAAAATAATAATAATATATTAAACCTTTTAAATAATATTAATAAAATTAATTTGATCTAAAATTAAATCAATATTAATATATCGAAATTAAAACCAGACTAAAATGAAAAAACAAAATTTAAACGAAAAGTAAAAAAAATGATCTTGTAAAGAAGCAAAATAATTGATCAATGAAAATATTCTTTTATATCTATCTATCTATCAAAAAAAAAAAAGAGATTAAAACAAAACCAAAACACAAACGACAACACTTGATAAATTTGTGATCTTAAACTTTGATTGATCAATTATAAAATTTTATAGTAGAGTTATTATATTAATCAAATATAAATTAAGAAAAATATCTATTATAGATCAAATAAGTTAAAAAAAATAATAAAACTACACAAAAAATATAATTTAAAATAATTAATAAACTTATATACAAATGAATCCTATTTTAAAAGAATGGATTTATACACTTTAATCAAATTATTTAAACGGTGGCATCACAATCTACATTATTAAGAAATCAAAAAAAGCCCAAAAAAAAAAGGAACAACTAACAAACTACAGCAAAAATTTATATATGTTCTACATAGTAAATATTTTATTACAGGGTTATTATTATTATTATTATTAGAGGTTAAGAAAAATGACTTAATTAATACCTTCAGAAATATATATTTATATATCAATATTCACTCTCTCTCTGTCTACTACTACTACTACTACTACTGTGTAATACAAGCATATAAGTATGTATATACCCGAACACCCAAAGCCCATAAACCCAAAAAAACATCCTTTAACAAACTCAACAACAACATCATATGAATAATAGATATTTTATTGCACTGTAACAGTTTAACTGGGAACAGAAATAACAAAAAAAGGGCGTATACTGAAAATCTATTAAGAATAAAACTAGTACGTACGGTAATATAAATATATATGCCTCCTCTCACTAATAAATACTCGAAGAGCAATAAATGAACTGCACAAAAAATCTATCAAAATTTACATAGAAACAGATAGACCTAATATTGATAATAGTTAATACAGGAAGAAGAAAGAATGCATGAAGAAAGAAAAAAAAAACACTGAAAAAAAAAGTTGTATAGGTACAACGGTAAAAACTATCTCACTCTCTACGTTGAGGAGGAGTTATATAATTGCATGAGTTAGATGATGATACATTTTATATTCTGAGAGGAATATATGGTAGACATAAATGCAGTAATAATAAGATGAGACATAAAGAATAAGTATATGATTTTATTACTAGAGACGGTTATTGATATATTTAATAAATGATATGTTCTAGACCCGAATATAAGTAGATATATAAAACTAATAAGTTGTATTTACAATCTATTCTTGCAAAATAAATTTAAATTGATCCACACAATTTTCAATCAATTACAATGATCATATAGCAGTATTAATTTTATTAGTGGCTGCCAATATATATATTCAATATACATGTATATTGAATATCCTTATAATACGGTATTCCTTTAAACTTGAGGTTAATATATGTATACATACATATATATATATATATATATGTATATCAACCCATTCACCACTTACTTAAAAATACATTGAACAGGCAGAGGGAAAAACAAGCCACGAAAAAAAAAATATAAAAATTTCTCTGCGAAATTTTCTTTGTGAACGAAACGAAACGAAAGGAAACGGGGGCAACCAAACCAGTACCACTTTTTAGGTATGAGAAACGAGATATATTTATATGAATAAATTAATGATGGATCCCTAAGGGGAAGTACCGTTTCTCGGAGAACATATGAATATATCTAATTGGGTTGACATTAATTAAATTTTTAAAAAGCGAAAATGCCTACAGTTATGAAATAAGGTCTTTATATATTTACATTATTTTATTATAAGTGTAAAGTTCTCATCATACAAATTGTTTCCATTTTTAGAAATCGTGTAGATATTATACAAAATAACAGAAAACTATATTGCCCTTGAAATACATTGATTTTGGTTTTGATTTTATTTTTTTTTTCTTTGGGGGGGGGGCGGCGTAGAAATAAATCAAAACCCTAATTTATTTAATATTTGCCCGAGATGTTTTGATGTTGTCCTCCGAGGATATTTACGTTCAAATGATTAAGCTCGGGGAAACTTTCCGTCTTTTTTTTTTTAAATTTTTAATTCTTATTGTTATGGTAACCAGTTTTTTTCTTTCAGTATTTGTCATAGATCTGGACATCCGTCACCGGAGAAGAAAAACACACACACAACAATTTGTTTTTCTTAGTTTTTCCGAAATTTCTTATTTTTTTGATCTGGAAGATGAAACGATCACATGACATTCACGTGATGCGGGGAACTACTTAATCCCTCTCCTTGTTTATCTATACGTCATCTTATATGAGAGAGAAACCGAGTAGGAGAGCCGAAAATAATTGATTGTACGGTGTTTTTTTCTTTATATAAATATACTTGCTTGCTGTCCTTTCTCCACCCCCACTCTTTAATTAATTCATTTTTAATACCGTACTGTTTATTCTTGGTCCCCCCCCCCCTGATATTATATAATTTTGATGGACAAAGTGAAATCTGAAAATGAGTAATAATAAGATTAATAATAATAATAATCAAAGTTTGACATATTTTATAAGTTTGAAAAACACATTGTAATTATATTATATAATACATTTAAATAGTACC
The DNA here is from genome assembly GCA_030571355.1 of Maudiozyma serrabonitensis. Taxonomy (NCBI): domain Eukaryota; kingdom Fungi; phylum Ascomycota; class Saccharomycetes; order Saccharomycetales; family Saccharomycetaceae; genus Maudiozyma; species Maudiozyma serrabonitensis. The sequence goes on along the minus strand of JAJLXS010000053.1, from coordinate 31,378 downwards.
TTTGTTAACAAAAAGATGAAACTGTTCTTTAAACTACATTCAAATAAGAATAGATAGATACACATATATAAAGTTTGATATATTTTAATGAACATAATACATGATTTAATAAACTTATGATTTTAAATTTAATGATATGACTTCATATATTCCAAATACTACTTCTACTAATATGAATGATGATAGTACAATTATTGAAACTGATAGAGTATTCATATCATATAATCCAATATCAAGATTACAGAGTTTAAATAATTGTGAAATTTTAGATGAATTAGGTATAGGAAATTTTACCAGAGTTAAAAAAGGTTTTAAATATTCATGTAATAAATTAATTGCAATTAAAATTTTAAATAAAACTTTTGAAAGGAAAAATAATTTAATAATTAATAATGAAATTAAAATTTTTAAAATAATTAATAATAAATGTAATAATATAATTAAATTATTTGAAATTATTAATGATATTAAATCAAAAAAAATTTATTTGGTATTAGAGTACTGTTCAAATGGCGAAATTAAATGGCATTCAAATAATATTAATGGTATTAAATCAATTGGTCCTTCACAATTCACAATATTAAGATGTAGAGAAATGTTTACTGATATTATTAAAGGTTTGAAATTTTTACATGATTTAAATATTATTCATAGAGATATTAAACCATCAAATTTATTAATTGATAGAAATGGTACTGTTAAAATTTCAGATTTTGGTATATCAAAAGTAATTCCATTATCTGAGAAGTCTTATTTAAATTTTTTTAATAAAACTGTTGGTACTCCAGTATTTTATTCACCAGAAATTTGTTTAGGTAATGAAACTTGGTCATTTTTTAAATTTCCAAAAAATATTACTAATGATTTATTTTTAAATATTGCATTTAAATCAGATATTTGGGCACTAGGAATAACGTTCTTTTGCTTAATTTTTGGTAAAATACCATTTTATACAAAATTTGAATTAGATTTATTTGAAATGATTATTAATAATGATCCTGATTATCCAACAATTGATTCAATTAAATTAATTCAATCAGATATTGAAAAAATTCCAAACGTAGAAGAATATAAAATGATTAAATCATTATTTTTAAAATTATTGAAAAAAAATCCATTAGAGAGACCATCTATTAATGATTTACAGAATGATCCATTTGTATTGCCTGAAAGATACAAATCTGAACTAGTTACACAAGAGGCCCTGATGAACTATGATTATGATTCATCAACTTCTGAATATTTCTCAGATCTAGAAGAAGATAACGATATTACTAATAATTGTGATGTAAATTCGATTTTTAAAAATAGAGCTGTAGATTTATCTGTGAACTCATCATTTGCATCCTTAGATAGTTTCTACACAGAATCATATTTTATGAATCAAGCCCAACAACAATCACAACAACAACTGGATAATGGTTCATATACGTTAAAGAAGCCGAATTTGAAACATTCAATTTCATCTAATTTAATGATGACACCATTAGAGAATGTTGATACTGGTAGTAAACGTTCAGCATCTTCAACGTCATCTATTGTACATTTTACTAGTACAAAATCAAATCATAGCAATCGATACAATGGAATAGGAAGCAGGACTCCCGAAATTATAAGTGGCACACCAAGTGCTATGAATATTCGCTTAATTGGTGATCTTGAAAATAATTATTCCTTATCAATTAATGATCAAAATTTTATGCAAAAGTCTAAGGATTCTTTAGAACAAGAACAAAATAGTAAAAACGGTAATTTTTTCAATGCCACTACTACTAATAGTAATGATAACAATAAAATATCAAACAATAATTTAATATCTTCCTCTATGTCATCATTTTCATCTCTACAATCATCTTTATCTCAGGAAAATTCAGAACTGGTAATGACTTCCGAAAACGTTACTTTAAATAACATATTAATTCAACCTAGAGGGGATCATGATTTAACACCTGAGAAAGTCCATGACGCTTATGAATCTGATGATGAATTATTCTTTGAAATTAGTCCCAGTAAGGGACGTAGAGGTCGTCGTGGACGAACTTCAAATTAATGACTAAATAAATAAGTAAAAAGAAATATTGCATTAAATAACAACGAAATCTTGCATTATTAATTTAAATACATTCTGCTTTGTAATATTAGAAATGTGAATGATAAAAATAATACTTAAACATGTGTTTACCTATGTAGGACTGAAATTTGGGTTAAATTAGAATTTATGATTTAGTTATATTTTTTTTGTACCCACTACCATATATTCAATCCAATTTTTCTTTTATGTTGTAATGCATGATTATATGTATGGATATTATTAAATTATTTAAAATACTGACATGTATAAGGAATATATTTAAAAAAATCAGAGCTATTATCTTAAAATGGCAAAAAAAGGAAATTAATAATTAATACTAAATGATACTTACTAGATCAAATGCTTGTCGACAGGAATACCATTTAGAACATTCAATTTTAATCTTAATGCTTTCAACCTTCCAGAAATACTTTGAATATATTTATTGATAACTTCTTTGTCATCATCACCCAAAGAAGATTCAGTAATATCTTTCATCTCATCATCATCATCATCATCATTGACTATGCCTTTAGTGCTATCTCTTATTACCTCCAACATCCAGAGAGAAGTAGCATAAGAAAGTTCGCACGACGTCAAATTTTGACCATTAAGTTCCATCTTCGCAGCATTCTTGGAAATTTCTAATGCACGATCATATAACAATTTTTCCAAGAATATACCTTCAGTGTGATCATTTAAATTATTTTCAACAAGTTTACTTCTAATATACTCTGCTTTTGTTAAACATTCATTAAATTTTTCACGAATCCATTGAACTAATAGATTTAGTTTTAATGAGGATGGAGGTCCTTGTGTACTAGTATGCATTTCAACTTGTTTAAACCACCATAATGAAGTTATTTTCATGGACCCACTTAAAATCTCGAGAGTCTTCAAGTATAATGTAATTGCTTCCTTGTATAAAACCAAGTCAATAGCATCAATCTTAGTTGGTTGATCTTTTTGCAAATCAGATGTATTAGCCTCTTCATCTTCATCATCAATTGCACAACTACCCGTACTTAATCTTTTAATTGGTAAAGCAGATTGACTGGGATCATGATGTCCTGACATTATTGGAATAATTTGAGTATATTTCACTTCAGCATAAGAATAGATAACAAATGCTTTAGCAGATAAAATTTCTAATGAATGAACAATTTCTGAGATATTCAATTTTTGAATTGTACTTTTATCCATTATTAACCCACCATTGTGAGTTAATTGTGAAGTTTCATCTTTATTAATTCTTAATATAATTTTTTCAGTAAGATCATTAAACATTTGTGTACTGAAAATCGAAGGTGATGAGAAAGAAGATGTTCCACCTCTGTGTTGTTGAATTAAATGCTGTTGTTGTTGTTGAGTTGGAGATGTTCCGCCAAATAATTTGAGGGAAGCAATACCAAGAGCTCTTGATAATGCATTTGTCGGATTTAAAGAATTTATTGATAACCTTCTTTCAATTAATGATGCTCTTCTACTACTATTACTATTATTAGATAATGTTCTATTCGTCTCTCTCTCTGTTACCATTAGTGAAGATGTTTGGTCTGTCAAAGATAGTTTATCACAATCGTCATTTTGATCCTTTAAATTTGCTATCATTGGTTGTTGTTCTTCAACATTAATATTAGTATTTTTAGCAAATTCATCTGCTAATTCATTAACTTCAACACTTTTCTTTTCAACTACAACATATTCCTTCTCCAAGATTAAATCACTATTATTAATACCTCTATTAGTAATATTTGAATTAATTTTTTGTAATGGTAAAATTTTCCTCTTTGAAGTCAATAATCTTGATGATGGATCAACTACAGTATTGATATCTTTATTCAATATAGTCTTCGATATTGTTTTACTTGGTAAACTTGATCTAGGTGACAAAAATTCTGATATAAACATATTACTCTCTTGTATATCTTTTGATTTAGTTTCAATAACATTTGTACTATCAATTTCATATCTTGATAAATCCATATTGACTAATTTATTATTAAAAAATTCATCAAAACCAAGTCTATCCTTTGGATCAAAAGTTAATAATGAACAAATTAAATCTCTTAAATCGTCATTAATTTCATGGAAATCTTTTTCTTCTTGTGATATAGACTCCATATCATCAATCGTACTACTATTAGTATTATTAAATTCATCAAAATATGTTGGAAACGATATATGATTATTTGCTCTCTTAATCTTTTTAAAGAGTTCTAAATGATTTGATGCTTTAAATGGTGGATTACCACAACACATCTCATATACAACAGTTCCTACTGACCATAAATCTGCCTTTGCATTATATTTTTGATAATTTAAAATTTCTGGAGCCATATATAATGGTGAACCACATAATGTTTCAGCTAGCGAACTATTTGGTAAAAATCTAGCAAATCCAAAATCTGCTATCTTTAAAATTGGTAAATTATATACTCCGACATAACCTAAATCGTGAAAAGTTTTAGAATCAGTATAATTTATCATAGGTGTCGATAATAATAAATTTTGTGGTTTAATATCTCTATGAACCAAATTTTTACTCCTTAAGAATTTTAGCGCCGATGCTAACTGTTGAAGATAATTTAATATAAATGCTTGATGTAAACCGTTATGTGTCTCAGAGGGTGGTGGGTATCTTTCAAATATTTCTTGCAATAAAGGATGATTTTGCATGAGTTCTCTACGCTTTTTAATCAAAAATGTTAAATCACCTAATGCACAATATTCCATTATTAAATAAAAATCATTTTGTGTACGTTCACAATCTATGAGACTCACTATATGATTATGTTTAATTTTTTTCAATATAGCTATCTCTATTTCTAAATTTTCTAATAATTTTTTATTCTTTAATTTTGATCTGCTAACTGCTTTGACAGCGACATGTTCACTTGGATTTTTTGTCAAATGACCACGATATACTATTGCAAATGAACCTTTACCAATTTCTTTCTCTACTGTATAAGTTCCATTTGCAATAACAGAAACCACTGTTTTATTTCTTACCTCGAGTCCACTCATCGCTTATTTTGTTTGTTTGTTTGTGTGTATGTATGTTTAGATATATTAATGCAAACTAATTTTAATAATAGTTGTGACAAAGAAATAAAAAAAATAAAATAGAATATATGATAATCACTAATCAGTTAGATAAAGGACCTGTGTTTATATTTTAAATTTTGTCCTTATGTCTTTATGTTTTTTTTTAATACACCCTAAAAAATAATTTCTATATATATATATTTTAATAGAGGGTGAACTAACGTATTATAGGTTAAATAGTTTTGTCTCTCTTAGTGTAAATGATAACGATAGCTTTCAAAAATGCAAAAACTATCTATTTATCCCTTCAAACTCATCCCTTTTCTATTGTCTTTTTATTTATTATAAACTTAACGTTATATATATCTACACTTTATTGCATTGTTTTGTATATCGCATGGGTACCTTCACACACTTTATTGACTTATTAATAATTTTTTGATTTTTTTTTTTTGATTTTTAATGCCAAAAAATAAGGGCCCATCACGTTAACGAAGAAGATACCGCAGGAACAGACACATTCTGCCACAATGGAACGGAAATGGTGCATACATTCATATAGTTAGAGAGTGGGTGAGAGGGGGGCCGGTGATGATGGATGACTCTTTTTACCTTCTAACGGTAATATTGGTATCTCACATGAACGGTTGTTGACCTGGTGGGTACTGCTGTTGCTGTTGCTGTAGTTGCTGTTGCTGTAGTTGCTGTTGGGTTAGTTGGTTGTACAGTGGGTGTGTATTAGTAATCTCAACTGGGGAACTGTATAGATCTGGTCGTTGATATAGACCCATAATAGCGTTCTTTTGCGCTTGATTTTGCATAGCAACCATCTGTTGTTGCTGTTGTTGCTGTTGCGCTATTTGTTGTTGCTGTTGCAATGCCAACTGCTGTTGATCGACATAAATGATCCCTGTTGCTGGATCATAATATTGTTGTACAGAACCTGTAGCTTGAACAGTATTAACAGCAGGTGATGCAACGGTTAAATCTGCACTACCATCAAATACAGCTGGTCTTCCACCAACAGTAGTAGGACGTCTTCTTGGTAATTCTGGATTTTTTTCAACTTGAACTGTAGTTGAACGTGAAGGTTCTTCACGAGTTACACTCTCTCTAGAGTAAAGACGACTGCTATTATTGCTATTTTCACTTCTTCCACTTGTGTAATCTCTTTCGTTCTCCCGTCTATTGTATTCATTATTACTATTACTCGAACGACTGTTATTTTGATTACCAAAATCTTCAGGTCTTACAGGTTGATCCTTAAATTTTCCTAAGATATATTTATCTCTAATAAACATTTCTACTTGACTCTTATCATCATCACCATCAAATGGAAATGGTTGATCCTTTGGATTCCAAAATTGTAAATTTCCTTTATTACCACCCATATCTCTTACTTCATTTAAATCATTACGAGTCCATCTATCAAGAGATAATGATTTTAAATTTGAGAATACTTCATCTGATCTATTAGTTAATAATTTTCTATGTACTGATGCACATCTACCACATAGAAATACACCAAGGTTAGTAGAACACCAAGTTGGAAACGTAGCATTACATTCACCACATCTATTTCTATTCTCAGGGGAATTAATCATATCCTTTAAAGCTTCTTGAACATTAGATTCATCAAAACGTCTACCACTTCCACTACTACTACCACTATAGTTACCACGAGATCTACTATGAGGTCTCATACTATCCTCGGAACGACGGTCATCATAACGATCATTGTAGCTATCACCATCATCACCATAACCATTATCATTATGATGACGATGATTATCTCTGGATTGTGCATGGGTCCTTGCCCTACTAAATCTACCTGTAGGCATATACTTCATTTTTAGTTTTAATCTAGTGTAATATATGTATATATATATATATATATATATAAGCCTAAACTGATTAGCAATATAGTCTATTCGTGTCTCGAAACAATTCACCCAGTAAATAGCGAACAATATATATTGTCCCCCTATATGTGATCACAGTTTATTTTATCAATTAATTGTTCTTGTTGTTATTAATTTTTCATTCACTTTGAAAAGGGGAGAGAAAGAGAGATACACTGGACGAGGCAATAAATGAACGGGCCGGGAAAGCCTGGTAGAAAAATGTATCTTGTATATATGTACATAGTAATATATCATAAACTCGTTTAATAGTAAGTAATTGAACTACAGGATAGTCAAGTATCGGTAAGGTAGTCACTTTTTTAAGTTAGTAGATATAAATATTTTTTTATTTTAAACATATAAAGTGAGTTTGTAGGTCGAGTTTGTATTCGGTTAAAACTGTAAGAACTTTTCTAAATTTTTTTTTTGCCTAGTGAAGGGTCGGCGGCTAATATATAGAGAGATAAAGAAATGGCTCCACAAGCATCAGATAAGAAGAAACAACAACTAGTAGAATATTTACAAACGTTTACTCAAGAAAATATCTTTACTCAGAAAGAATTTGAGAAAAAATGTCCAGTTAAAGCACCTTCTCAACAGATGAAAGAAATGTTAGATGGTGTCATGTGTGAATATCCATTATTATTAGATACGTGCAAGTGTGGAATTATTAATGTTTATTACATGTATCCACAGGAGACACAACGACAGATTATAAAACAATGTTTAGCAGTAGAAACAAAGATGATAAAGAGTAATGAGCATATCGAAGAAATGAAAAAAGAATTATTAAATGAATCTGAGCAAAGACATAATTTTAAAGGAAGAGATAATTTATTGGAAATGCGCACTCAATTACAGAAACAGAAAATAACTTTATCAAAGGAAATTTCTCTATTAGAGAGGCATAATTTGTGTTGGAGTGCGGAAAGAATTCAATCAGAGACAGAACGTGTAACTACTATGCGTCAGGAACTGGAATCTTTAACTGATGGAATTGAAATTCTAGCAGATTATCTTTGTAGTAGGTTTAATATAGATCAGTATGCATTAAGACAAGAGCTTGAAATTCCACTAGAGTTTAAACAATTATGACTCAAAAAAATACGATAAGCAACACGCCGCCGCTCCTTAAGTTATCTTTCTCAATCTTAAAAAAAGAAAAAAACAGATCTTTTTCAAAAGCTCAAGAAATGAAATAAATGTAAAAAAATTGGTGATAAACTTAACTAATATAATATGATAATAATGCTTTTTTAATTATCTTTTTGCTATATTGACAAGAAAAGAACCAAAATTAAAAAAGAAACAATTCAATAAATAATATGAAGAAAACTATCCTATGTATGCAAACGCCAAATGTGGATTCACCACTTTTGAAGCAACCTGAAATTATATCTGAATATGACTGTATCATTCAAGAAATTACCTCAAGAGATCAATTACTTGAATGTTTGAAAGCATTAAAGGACAAGAATGCTAATATTGTTGCAATTTATGGTGGATTTGGTGCGTTTCCAATGATTGGAGGTCTTACCTCTGAGTTAATAAATAATCCTTTATTCCCATCTGATACTTTAAAATGCATTGCACTATGTTCCCGTGGTTATAATGGTTACGATCTTGATTGTTTAAAAGAGCATAATATTGCACTTTATAATTATCAAGATACAGAACAAGATTCTTTAGTAACTGAATTCCAAATTGATCAAGTTGGTAATGATGTAGCTGATTGTGCTCTGTGGCATGTCCTTGAAGGATTTAGAAAATTTAGCTATCAACAATCCTTATTACGTGAGAATGGTCATACCGTTAATACGAGATCTATAATGGCCAATTCATCTGAAGCTAATAAATTCGCATTTGGACATGAATTATCTAATAAAATGTTAGCTTCATCTCCAAAGGGTAAAAAATGTCTCTTATTTGGATTAGGATCCATTGGTAAACAAATTGCTATAAAATTACAAATAGGTTTAGGCATGGAAGTTCATTATACAGCAAGACATGAATCAAAGGATAAGAACCAAGATGGATTTAATTGGAAATTCCATAATATTGAAACTCTGTTATCTCAGAATACTGATTCCGAATTAAATCAATTCAATGCTATTGTGGTGGCTTTACCTGCTACTCCACAAACCTATCATTTAATAAACTCACAATTTTTACAAAAATGTAATAAAGAACTTGTATTAGTAAATATTGGTAGAGGTGATATTGTTGATATGGATGCTATCAATGAAGCTATAAGCAAAGAACAAATTAGACATTTTGGTACAGATGTCTTTCATGATGAACCCAAAGTCGATAACATTCTAAGAAAAGATATTTTACAAACAACAATTACACCTCATGTTGGTAGTGCCACTTCAGAGTTATTCTCCCAAAGTTGCGAACTCGCAATAATGAATATTATTAGAACAACTAGTGATCGTTTCAAAGATGAACCTAACAATAGTGATACTGAATTATGCCGTGTTATATGAATCGATTTGAAGCCACACAATGTTTTATACTGACTCCTTCTCTCTCCTTTGAAAAACTCTACCTTGTACGAATGACTCTGCACTGCACGCTCTCCCAGTCTACACTTACTAAGAATCAGCTCCTTCCCGTATACTCTAGAGAATGATATAATCAAAATCAGCAAAAGGATCATACGGCACTCATCTTATTTCCTTTATTTCTTTTCTTCGCGACACCCGAAACGCTTTCTTTTTTTTTTTGTTTTCAATTTGTGGCTCGTTCTGCGTAGTTTACGTAGTATGACATTATTTTTTATCAATCTTTGTTCAGCATCACAACTGAAATTTTCTGAAAAGAGATTACTCATACATTTTGATAGAGAGATATTCATAGCATCCATCATGTAGTACACCCTTTCAATATTATATATATATATATATATAGAAGTCTCTAAAATCCTAAAGTAATGTTCTTTAAGTTTATAATATCTAAAATCAATATATGACAAAGTATTACTAAAAAAAAACTAAATTTATAAAGCATAAATACTTCTCTATTCGAAAACATGATACCGAAAGAGAATTACGAAAAGGACTCACATGCTGAGTATACACAAGAAAAACAATCAATCTTTTATGATCTAGAGAGTCGTAGGGAAATAACCCCTGCAACTATACCAGACTCACTTACAGAAGAACGAGAACAGAAACAGGAACAACAATCAAAAAATAGATTCCTTTCAGGAATATTTGGCAAACTTGCATATTTATCTAAACAACTTGATAACCTTGGGGTAGAAAGTACAGGTATTGATAGAATTCCTCCTTATGAACGTGGTTCCTCAAAATTATTTTTACATGTTGCAGGTTTATGGTTAAGTGCCACTGGTGGGTTATCATCAATGTCATCATTTTTATTAGGTCCATTATTATTTGAATTAACATTTAATCAGTCAATGGTATCAGGTCTTATTGGCATGGCCATCGGATGTGTTGTTGCCGCTTATTGTTCTACAATGGGTCCTCAATCTGGTTGTAGACAAATGGTTACTGCTCGTTATTTATTTGGTTGGTGGTTTGTTAAACTTGTCGCATTAGCGGCTATTATTGGTGTTCTTGGTTGGTCTGTTGTTAATTCTGTTGTTGGTGGTGAAATGTTAGCGGCAATATCTAATGATAAAGTTCCAGTATGGGTTGGTATCCTAATAGTTACATTTTGTTCATTTTTTGTTGCTGTATTTGGTATAAAACAAGTATTAAAAGTTGAAACTTATTTTGCTGTACCTGTATTAACTACATTTCTTTTATTATATATTTCATCAAGTGATAAATATGATTTGATTCATGCTATTGATAATTCAACAGTGTCAAAGGATACAATCAAAGGTAATTGGCTAAGTTTTTTCTCCTTATGTTATAGTATTACTTCAACATGGGGGTCTATTACCGCAGATTATTATATTTTATTCCCAGAGGATACATCTCAATATAAAGTCTTTCTTTTAACATTATTTGGTACTTTAGTACCAACTTTATTTGTTGGTATTCTTGGTCTATTATTATCTGCCGTGGCTGTAACATATCAACCATGGAATGATGAATATAATACACATGGTATGGGTGGACTTTTATGGTCAGGATTTTCAAGATGGAATGGTTTTGGTAAATTTTGTGTTGTGATTTTAATTTTAAGTTTAATTTCAAATAATATTATTAATACTTATTCAGCTGCATTTTCAATTCAATTATCAAGTGTCCTTTGTAGTAAAATTCCACGTTGGTTTTGGTCAATTGTTTGTACTATAATTTATTTGGTTTGTGCATTAGTTGGACGTAATCATTTTAGTACCATTTTAGGAAATTTCTTACCAATGATTGGTTATTGGATTAGTATGTATTTCATTTTATTATTTGAAGAGAATCTAATCTTTAGAAAATTCTTCTTACACATGTATACAAAGGAATTTCCAATCAATCAACAGGATCCAGAGGAGGAACAAGAAGAAATTATTATTAATTCAAGAAAAGCTACAAATTTACATTTATTAAAACGTAAACATATTGCAGCTCATCACAGATACAATTGGGATCAATGGCAAAACTATGATGTTTTAACACATGGTTACGCAGCTACATTTGCCTTCTTATGTGGTGTAGCAGGTGTTGTTGTTGGGATGGCTCAAGCTTATTGGATTGGACCCATTGCAAGAAAATTCGGTGAAGCAGGTGGTGACATTGCTATGTGGTTATCAATGGGATTCTCAGGTATAGTGTACCCATGGGCCCGTTACTTAGAACTGAAAAGATTTGGTCGTTAAAAACCTTTCCATGCCACACACACACATATATATATATACATGCTTTAATTTAAATATTCTCCATTAATGATTATATAACAACAGTCTATTACTGCCAAAAGCTGATCATGCTGAACGAGCCGAGAGCACTAAATACTAAATGGAAAATTTCCCGGAGATTTTTTAAATTTTGAAATTTGGTCTCGTTGCTCCGTCTGTTGTGAGCCAATCATATCGAAGCTCGCCCTTACTGCCTCTGGCCCCCCCGGTTACGACTCTTTCTCTGTGCGTGCAGAAGAAAGCGAGGAAGAAACGCTGCATGTATGTATATCTCGGTTTCAACGGGGCAAAAAAACAAAAAACAGTGGAAATTTCTAAAGAGAACGCTGTAAAACTAGATAATATATCCTAATAATAATAATAATAATAATAATAATATATATATATATATTGGGAATTGAATAATAAGAACTCGGTGATTATTAGAGTAGACAGGGAAAACCTTTAAATTAATTTTCAGAATCTGTTTATTTGTCAATTATTAAGATTTAAATTTTAATAATATTTTTTTTTTACAGTCTTTTACATATATATATATAGTTGGTGTAGTGATAATTCACGTAAATTTTTATTTAAGATACAAAACAAAGAAAAAAAAACAGTTTCATTCGTGGTATTATTTTTTTTTTAAAACACAACAAAAAATATTTCAGAATAATCATAAATATAATAATAAATATACAAAGATGCTAGCATTAAGACAATCTTCTTTAAGGGTTATGAGACCAGCCAGTAGAATGTTATCTACTTCGAGGATAATGTGGCAATCAAATAAACCTGTTACAGGTACAGCTCATAATTTAGCTGAAGTTAATGGTCCAAATTCTCTTATTGGTGAAGGTGCTAAAGAAGGTACCGTACCAACTGATATAGATCAAGCTACAGGTTTAGAAAGATTAGAATTATTAGGTAAATTAGAAGGTGTTGATGTTTTTGATACTAAACCATTAGATTCTTCAAGAAAGGGTACTATGCAAGATCCAATTATGGTAGAATCCTATGATGATTACAGATATGTTGGTTGTACGGGTTCACCTGCTGGTTCTCATACCATTATGTGGTTAAAACCAACGGTGAAACAAGTTGCTAGATGTTGGGAATGTGGTTCTGTTTATAAAATCAATCCAGTTGGTGTAGAAGACCCAGAAGGTGGTCATCATCATTAAACAAGAAAAAAAAAAAAGGATTGAGAGGAAATGAATTATTTAATACACTCTTTCTTTTTTTACAGCATAAAGTCTGTAATTTATTAATTTATAGTTGGTAGCAAGTTTATCACACTATAATTTATATATATACAATTCTTTTTTTTTCCCCTTCGAGGTAACTAACAATTTTCTCATATCATTTTAACTCTTTGTTGTCTTCTTCACTTCCTTTAATTATTATTACTATTTTTTTTCTCTTTTACATTCTATTATTTACTTTTTTGAAAACCTTTATTATATTTTTTTTATTATCCAAAAGAAACTAAAAAGGAGAACAACAAACAAACAAACAAACAAACAAAAGTATATATCACATTTCCTTACTTTACCCTCTTCAAACTATTTATATATTCAATGAATGTGTACCTTTTTTATATTATTTTTTACAAGCTAATAAACCATAAAAAAAAACATATCTTTAACATTTCAAGTAATTAATATTTAAAGAAGTATTTTTGTGACTTGATGTATATAACACCCATACACCCTAGGTGCATCCGTACATCCACTCAATTGTTGTTTAAATTTATATTTTTTTGAAAAAACAATAAAAAATCTTCGTCCGCGCGTAGAAATAGACACCATAGAACTGAAAGTTTTTCAAACAAACAAAAATAATTCAAGTGAGTATCAACTCTCAAAATCAGGTAAACGTATTACACACCGTAATAATCTACTAACCAAATGTATGTATGTGTGTGAGTTGGAAAGATAATATCTCTTATTACGTATTGAATATGATCTCTATTCTATGGGTGAGATAGCAAGGAAGGGGCAAGTTAGTAACTAATCACTTTAGACACTAGTAAGTTAGGTAACATTCTATCCTTTTGATGTGAAGATATTATATAGAAAGAACCTTTATTATATTTAATTAGTAAATAGTTATTATTATTTAGTAGTACTTGCAAAAAGAAAAACCATAGTCTAATAAATAGTATGTTCCTGATATAAATGAAATGTGATAATGATGATATCTTTGACAACAAAAATTAATAACTTATTACAAACCAGAATTTTAGGTAATGAATAGGTAGCAAATAGATTGATTAATAATCCACTACCAACATGAATGAATTCAAAAAAAATATATATATATGATTAAGATACTTTTTATGATTCACCAAATATAAAACTACCTTTATACATGGAATTAATAATAAAAATATTTTAAAACGTTATGAATTAATAAATATAAAAATTATTTTATTAGCAAATTACTATGAATAGTTGATTGAAATAAATGCAATATGTATAAGTTATTAGAAGAGATACCAAAAGACATATCCATCTTATGAAACACAATTGAAAAAACAAAATTCGTTTACTAACATCACAACTTCATTTTTTTACAAAAAAATAATATTTAATTTGATTTGACTGTTTTCTATACTATAAGGTAAAATCATCCTATTAATATTATTATTATTATTTTGTTGCAAATAAGTTATTTTTTTTTTCCTCACAGTTTTAAAAATGCCAAAGAAGAGAGCTTCCAACGGTAGAAACAAGAAGGGTAGAGGTCACGTTAAACCAGTAAGATGTGTTAACTGTTCCAAGTCTATTCCAAAGGATAAGGCTATCAAGAGAATGGCTATCAGAAACATTGTTGAAGCTGCCGCTGTCAGAGATATGTCTGAAGCTTCTGTTTACGCTGAATACGCTCTACCAAAGACTTACAACAAGTTACACTACTGTGTCTCTTGTGCTATTCATGCTAGAATTGTTAGAGTTAGATCTAGAACTGACAGAAGAAACAGATTACCACCTCAAAGACCAAGATTCAACAAAGATAACAAGGTTTCTCCAGCTGCTGCTGCTAAGAAGGCTTTATAAGTCTAACGTATTAAATTATATATCTATATATATTTTATAGTATTCTTTATCCTCTTTTTCTAAAATTGAAGATTACCTTACTATAGTATAATACAATTAAAAACGTTTCTAAAATATATTAAGTTCTTTGATGCTTCAGAATCACTTAAAACGAAGCACTTCTACTACTACTGCTACTATTACTACTACTACGAAAAACCCATTGTTCTCATTTATTATATCAATCAACTGTGAAAGTAAAAAAGTATTCCTTGTTGACATACAATTATGTAGTTTAACGCCTCGCCGTCTCGCTGTCGCTCGCCCAAATTTTTCAATTTTTTCAAATTTTTTCAATTTTTTTCGTTCAAAAAAACGAAAAAGACAGCGAAAGGGGAGGAGAGAAGAGAAGTGAAGGGGGGAGAACAGCTAGATAGAGTTTCGACACTTTAATATAAATTGTTTGATACTATAGTATATATAGATTTCTACCAGTAATTGAATTGATAAATATTGATACATATATATAGCGTATTGGATAGATTGTGATAAAAACATTATTTTCTTTACTAGTTATATATTATTAACACGCATCAGATTAATTTGAAATATTTTTATTTTTGCAATTGTTGCAAATTGATTCGAATTAAGAAAATATTAAAGAAACAAGAATAATAGTAATAATAATACAATTAATTGATATTTTATAACCAATATTATATATATATATATCTTTGGTAATATCTGATTAATTGATTATTGAAATTATTCGATTCATTCCCTTTTTTGCATTATTAATATTATTTTTCTTCTTTACGTCTGTGGGAAAAATAAAGGACCAAATAATAAAAAAATTATAGTAGTATTAATTTTTTTTTTTAAGGGATACAAACAAAAAAATTATTTTTTTTTAGAAAGAACTAAAGAAGTTTTAATTTAATAAAAACAGTGTGACTAAACAAATAAGTTTTATATTTTAATCTAATTAAAATATATTGATAAATTCAGATTTTTTTTATTAGAATATAAGCATAAACATTTGAAAGTGAATAATGTCGAGAGATAATTTTAATTTTAAATTTAGTCAATGTTTTGGTGATAAAGCTGATATTGTTGTTACTGAAGCTGATATAATAACTGCATCAGAATTTGATCATACAGGAAATTTTTTAGCAACAGGTGACAAAGGTGGTAGAGTTGTATTATTTGAAAGAAGTAATAGTAAACATTGTGAATATAAATTTTTAACAGAATTTCAAAGTCATGATGCAGAATTTGATTATTTAAAATCTTTAGAAATTGAAGAAAAAATTAATCAAATTAAATGGTTAAAACCTGTACAAAAATCACATTTTTTATTAAGTACAAATGATAAAACAATTAAATTATGGAAAATTTATGAAAAAAATATTAAATTAGTTAGTGAAAATAATTTATCAGAAGGTTATGGTTTAAAACAAAAAAATATTATTATTGGTAATGAATCAATGAAATCAGTACTTAAATTAAATAATTTAAAATTACCAATTTTATCACAACATGATAAAATTATTGCAGCAACACCAAAAAAAATTTATGCAAATGCACATACTTATCATATTAATTCAATATCACCAAATTCTGATCAAGAAACTTTTTTAAGTGCAGATGATTTAAGAATTAATCTTTGGAATTATGATTTACCTGAAGAAAGCTTTAATATTGTTGATATTAAACCTGCAAATATGGAAGAATTAACTGAAGTTATTACAAGTGCAGAATTTCATCCACAAGAATGTAATTTATTTATGTATTCTTCATCAAAGGGTACAATAAAATTATGCGATATGAGATTAAATGCATTATGTGATGATAAACCAATAATTTTTGAAGAATATACAAATCCAATTAATCATAATTTTTTTACAGAAATTACATCATCAATTTCAGATATTAAATTTAGTCCGAATGGTAGATATATTGCATCAAGAGATTATTTAACTGTAAAAATTTGGGATATTAATATGAATAATAAACCAATTAAAACAATTAATATTCATGAACAATTAAAAGAAAGATTAAGTGATACATATGAAAATGATGCAATTTTTGATAAATTTGAAGTTGAATTTAGTGGTGATAGTTCAAGTATAATGACAGGTTCATATAATAATAATTTTATGATATATCCAAATGTTGTTAAAACTAATGAAGATGAAAATTCTTGTATAGTGAAAACATTTGATGAAAATAATAGTAATAATAGCAATAACAATAATAGTGGAAGTAGTAGTAGTAATAATAATAGATCCAAAAATAGTCATAGTAATAATAATAAACAGCATAAACACAAAAATAATAATAATAACAACAACAATAATAATAGTAATAATATGTTTGAAGGAAATAATGATAATGAAGATAAAATTGATGAAATTGTTTTACAAGCAGATAAAACAGCATTTAGAAATAAACAATTTGGCTCATTATCACAACGAACCGCTAGAAATAAAGAATGGGGAGATGATATTGATTTTAAGAAAAGTATCTTACATTTTTCATGGCATCCAAAAGAGAATAGTATTGCAATTGCTGCAACTAATAATTTATTCATTTTCTCTGAATTGTAACAACAATAGTATATATATATATACACATACATACATATTTTAGGTATCTTACATTTAATTATTCATTATTATATGATATTATTAAATCATTTTTTAATATTATTAATTTCAAATTAAAAAATATAAAAGTAAATAATGTATATAATAAATATATACAAACATGAGGGTGAGGGAAAAGGGCAGTATATAAGGAAAAAGGGAATAAATAAAACATCAATAGAGAGAGATAGTGATATAATAAAATAAAACTTCACAATAATAAGCTAAGAGTTATTAGTATTATATTACCAAATAATAATTGTTAAAGCACACAGAAATATATCTAAATATATACTTTTTCTTTAATCATCATGGTTAATATGTCTATTAACAACTGGATTCCAGAAAAGAGTCTTATCACCATCACCCCAGAAAAATGGTTTATATCTACAATTCATATATTGATAATCTCTTGGCCAATCTTGATCTGGAACATGAGATAAATGTTGTCTATGTTCATAATGTTCCTTTTCAACAAAATATGTATTAGCAGCAGTTAATAAAATAGCTGGAGCTGCCACTAAATAAGAAATTTTTAACCAAAATTTATATGTACTTTCACCATGAGCCTTTTGTGCTTCTAAGGATTGTTTAAAAGCTGCGGCAGCAGCTTTATTTGGTGTTTCTAAAGCAGGTTTTAATGCATGAGATGGAAGACTTGCGTATCTTCTTATGCTTGTTCTTAAGATATTGCTATTCATATTTTATAATTTGTTATTGTTGTTGTTGTTATGATTGATATAAAAGAAAAAAAATAAATAAAATTTGCGTAATAACGTTAATAAATTAACTAAAATTAATACGTATGCACAAGAAAAAAACGTACCAAAATATTAACTTTAATACCGTTAATATGCTCTGTCGTCAAGTTTCGCCTTCTTTATATAAAAAATTATTATTATTAGTGTTAGTTCAGTAAGTTTAATTCAATTGAAACAAAGTAAACAGTGACAATTGTGACTTGTAAGTTCCCTCGAAAACTGAACTCTTTAGTGCTTTCTCTCTCTGTATAATAACTTGAATTGAATTCTTACTGTGTTTTTCACCCCTTCGCCGGTCTTTTCGGTGAGTGAACTTCTAGTTTTGGGTGGTTTCCACGATGTTTTCTGTGCGGTGGAGAGATACAGAAAGAAAGATTCAATAAGTTTTTTTGTTTTTTGAGAGCTCCGGGAGAGTTCGTGTGCAGTGACATGGTGCGTGATTGGCCGGCAGTCACGTGCGTTGAGTCACGTGATGGGAGGCGAAACGGAATATTGTATGATCATATTGCATTGATAATTCGAGTTTGGGTTAATTATATATTGCAATCTGGGTGATAACAGGTGGTAATATGAGTCTTATTTGAATGAATTTATGTGCTTGTGGGCACACACCCACACACCACATATATAGTGCCGTTGTGAGTGATATCGCCGTGTTAAAATTTACATCAATTACAATATTATATATAAAGCAATTTCACAATTAATTTAATTTAGAAAGTATTCTTAGGTATACATCGTAATAGTCTATATAGCAAAAATCACATAATGATATAAGGTTATATGCAAAAGTTGTCGATTATCTTTTTAGTATTGGCAGGTTCATGTATTAACTCTGTTATCATGTTTACCTCTATTAGATGAATTATGTTTATTTCCAGGATAATTATTGTTTGTTCTCTTAAAATCTGATTTACCACGTTTACTGTTACTGTTGCTGCTACTACTCGTTCTATTATTATTATTGTTATATTGGTTGTTATTATTGTTACCATTATTATGATTATCTGTATTTCTACTATAATTTTGATTATTTGAATTTTTAAAGTATGTTGATGCTTCAAATTTGGATTTAATATCAGGTTCATAAATACATGATCCACTTAGTTGATTACCAATAGTAAACCAACCAGCACGAATATTATGATCTCTACCAAAAATTTCTAATTTACGTGCATGTTTACCAACCATTCTTTCAATCATACCATATAATTCATCGGGTTTCCTACTTGTCTCTCTAGTGGTAGATACAATAATATCCATATCAATATGTTTGTTAATCCATTGTGGATTACCTTTCATTCCAACTAATAAATGTTCCTTGGAATGATTTAACCAATGACCTGTTCTACCTGTTACAATAGTACGTCCTAATTGATTTGTCTTTATCCATGAAATTTCGTTAATTACTTTATAACCCCATTTAGCTAGGGATTCTTTACCTAATTCAATGGCTCTACCGGTAACCCATAGGAATAACACACCTTCATCTTGTAATTCATCTAATGGTAATTCTAATAATTCAATATCATTACAAGTTCCATAAGGTAAATTCATATGAATATTCCATGCAGGATCTGCTACAACGACTGAAAATTTACCAAGAATACTAAAATCAAATTTTCTCACATCACATCTAATCCATTGTGGAGGTAATATATCTTTCACTGCAATAGAAGAACATGATCCATGTGTATACAATGGCAAATGTTTAGATTGTGTTTCATTGATACGTTCTGTGTCTTGAATGACTTGTATCATCAACGATTCTGGAACATATTGCAAATAATGTAAATAACGACATGAATTCAATTTATGACATGTATCCAAATATGAACAATCACCTAATGATAAATCTGTTTGAGGTTTAATATTAGGAACATAATGCATATGTGATTTTAAACATTGTATGAATTCCGGTGAATCTTTTTCTATTGTTGTCAATTTTGACCATTGTAGAGATGTTATCTTATTATTGGAGATATAAGCTACTTGAGCCAATATCATGGAATGTTCTGGGGATTGACAAACTGGAATATATGGAATCACCGTTTCAGTTAATCGAGCTCTTTCTTTACCTAATTGAAAGGACATTGGTACAGTATTCAAAATTTCATTTAATCTTTTCATTAAATATTTGGGTAATTGAGCATTTTCATAAGTAATAGTTTTCTCTGCTGCTTCAAAATCTATTAGAGAATATAACCTAGTTAAATCATCCTTTGGATTATTAAGGTTATTTCCATTACTTTGATTCTCTAAATCATCTTCTCCATTTTTCTCCATGTACGAAGTATCTTCATTAACTATAGTTGAACCATCAATATCATCAGATTCTCTAATACTGGTGTCGTTCTTCGATGAAACTTGAGATATTGTTGTAAAATTCTGTGAATACTTACCTATCT
Source organism: Maudiozyma serrabonitensis (assembly GCA_030571355.1). NCBI lineage: Eukaryota > Fungi > Ascomycota > Saccharomycetes > Saccharomycetales > Saccharomycetaceae > Maudiozyma > Maudiozyma serrabonitensis. Next base: position 10,690 of record JAJLXS010000053.1, on the reverse strand, counting down.
GTTTATATAACAGTTTTAGGATATATGTGTTTATATCAGTAATTGTCTGACCTTGGATAATATCATTTTCAAAAGTTAAACAACCTGGGGCCAAACCACTGATATATATTAACAAATTATAGAATTGATCATAATTGTAAGTTCCATCTATACCATGAGTATCGTAGAACACTGCAAATAAGTCTCGAATATGTCCACTAATAGGTTCTTCCTGTATATCACGATGATTCTCGATGATGAACGCAACTAGTTCTGCACACACGTCTCGATCTATTATACTTTCGCCATCTAACATCGCTAAAACTTCCACCTTGATTGGAATGTAGTTTTTTTTTTAAAAAAGATCTGATGTTCTTATTACCTCCAATGAATCTACTATTACAACTCTGACTCTTGTATTGTTTGCTTTAAATTATTTGGAAGGTTTTCAAGATTTTCCATCTCTTATAATTTCCATTGTAGAACCCTTTCCCCATAAAGGCGGCTTTATTTAATCGAATGGTATTTATTTAATTATAATACTGATAAAAATTATTATACAGAATACAAGCCTTTATGTACATGAAATTGTAATTTGTAACTTAGTATTTCAAGATTCATCTATTTAGAAATAGTGACAGCCTCTTATTCGATATTGTAACAATGTTTTCTCGATGTACTTATAACAACTTTGAAACGTATCTTCGTTAAATATCTTACGCTTTTTAATAGCAATAAATTATTATTATTATTAAGTGGCACTACGCACATCGTCGTTAGTGATAAATAATATATCATTTCAATTTTAGAAAACATGAAATTTGAATTTGAAACCATAAAAAGATAGAAACAGACATAGAGAAACAATTATTCAGTTAAGTATATTGAGAAATCCAACAGAAGATAGACTGAAGTATTTACCAGTTAGAAGACAGTTAGTGTATTGTTCGGAAGAGATCTTTATTTTTGAGACTGGTTCTTAAGAAAGTATATAGATATTTTACTGACTACTAATTACAATAATAAAAAAATTTCATGAAAACAAATGACGAATACTTTTACATATGATAAGAAGACTACTGCAGAACAACCACTGTTCGAGTTTAATTCGTCATATACGCCCAGAGTATCGTACCATTTCAATCCGAAAGTTTCAAACTATCACTATGGTGTGAGACATCCCATGAAACCATTTCGTCTAATGCTAACTGATCATTTGGTATCAGGGTATGGTTTACATAAGATAATGGATCTGTATGAAACTAGAAGTGCAACTCCAGATGAATTACGTGAATTTCATTCTGATGATTATGTGAAATTTTTATTGAAAGTTACACCAGAAAATATTAGTAAGATGCCAAGAGGTACATTTGAAAAATTTAATATTGGTGATGATTGTCCAATTTTCCAAAATATATTTGATTATAGTTCCTTATATGCAGGTGCGTCATTGGATGCATCAAAAAAATTAATTAATGATCAATCTGATATTGCAATAAATTGGTCAGGAGGGTTACATCATGCCAAAAAGGGTAATCCATCAGGATTCTGTTATATTAATGATATTGTACTTTCAGTTCTAAATTTATTAAAGTACCATCCTAGAGTACTCTATATCGATATAGATTTACATCATGGTGATGGTGTACAGGAGGCGTTTTATACAACTGATAGAGTCTTTACTGTTTCCTTTCATAAATATAATGGTGAATTTTTCCCAGCAACAGGTGATATTAATGAAATTGGTACCTCGAAAGGTAAACATTTTGCAATGAATGTACCATTAGATGATGGTATCGATGATGAATCTTATATTACTTTATTTAAATCCGTGATTGATCCTTTAATTACTACTTATAAACCAACAGTAATTATTCAACAATGTGGGGCCGATTCATTGGGTCATGACAGATTGGGATGTTTTAATTTAAACATCAAGGCACATGGTGAATGTGTCAATTTTGTAAAATCGTTTGGAATTCCAATGCTTGTTGTTGGAGGTGGAGGTTATACTCCAAGAAACGTCTCTAGATTATGGGCTCATGAAACTGGACTTTTAAATAATGTATTGCTTCCAAAGGAATTACCAGATGGGCTTCCATTTAGAGACTCATTTGGACCTGATTACACTCTATATCCAGTGTTGGATGATTTGTTTGAAAATAAAAATTCCAAGAAATATTTGGAAGATACGAGAATACGTTGTTTAGAAAATATCAGGTATTTACAAGGTGCTCCTAGTGTCAGAATGGATGCTGAGTTGATACCAACTCAGGATATCTCTGGTCTTACACAGGATGAAGAGGATGAAATTAATGAAATAAATGAGGAGGATGATCTCTGGAGATTGAATCAAATCGAAAAGGAAAATTCGAAAATACGAGAGTTCATATAAACTTAGATAATATTAATTTTTGGTTATATATAGGGTTTATTTTTATACATATTTCTGGGATATTTCGTAACTTTTTTTATTTTCATTTTTGTCATAATCATGACATCGCTTAATTCACGATCAAGTTACAAATATTAATCAAAGTGTTTATATTTGCTGTTTTATATTAAAAATGATCGAATCATTTCTTTAATTCTATGACTTATAGCTTATATATAAATAAAGGATAAATGTACAAATATAAATTTACAATAGGTTAGACAGCTTTTAAAAGCCTAGGCCTCTGTACTCAATTCAACACCACCAACAGACCATATCTCTTTTTCATCTTCAAATCTATCACTGAACATGGTCTCGGCATCACCACCAGCAGCAATTCTTTCTCTTTCAACGTTAGCTAATCTTTTCCCAACTCTCTTCGTGTAATCACCAACAGATCTCATTTGAATGGTAGTACCAACAAGGTTGTCCACACTAGAATTGTTTGCAGAGAAATCATCGAACCATTTTGTGAAGCATTCCATTTCTGGTTCATCAATTAGGTTAAATATGGCTAAGTATGCCTTTTCAGCTGCTAATTTAATTGGAATAATAGGATCACGTAAACATGAGAAAATTGCAATAGCTAACATATCAATAAATGGTGTGATGCACTCCGACATCTTGAATCTAGCCAAGGTACGGATTATAACTAGTGATAATCTTCTTGCATCTGTAGAGTTCGACACAGGTTTCAACGTGGTCTTGCACAAGCTCTCCATTAATAACTTAATATTGGATTCACCAACAGACAATGGTTCAGATGATTCATGCTTAGAAAATGGTGATTTAGTTTCACCTTCTAATAGAAGCATTTTACCGGCAGCAATGATACCATTTTCGGTAAAGTAGATATCGTTAGAATCAATAGCACTGATAATATATGGAACAAATTGATCTATTAATTCAGGATTAATGATATGACCAGGAGCATCCTTTAAGAAAGAATTGACAGTTAGAATAGCAAACTTACCTGAATCCCCAGACAAATCAATGTTCAAAACCTTTTCAGTTAAAATACTCTTTGCTTCGTCTTTGCTTAAAATATCAGATAATGAACCAATTAATTTAGCATATGCAACTGCAAGTTTATCATCGCTAACAAGCATTTCTTCTTCGATTAAATTCACAATATTCTTCTTAGAAGTCTCGTTCAATTTAGAACCAGCCTTTGTAACAACTTCGAGTAAAGCCTTCAGCATAGCGGTCTTAACACCTTCGTCAGTTGCTTGCTTTGCACCGCTGACTAATTCGATAATTAATGGATCAACACGAGGTTGATATTCAATTAAAGTACCTAAGGCCTTTGCAGCACGAAGACGTAGTGTTTCGTTGGAGGCATCGGATAAGGACTTCACAAATGTTCTTTGTAATTGAGGTATAAATGGTCTCAAGAATTGAGGAATCTTAACGAACAAAATATTTAAAGCAAACAAGATTGCTGCCTTGATATCACTGCTAAATCTTTCACCAACAACACGGATTAATGGACCAGTGATAACGCTAACAAAAGGTTTTAAGTTAGCAGCAGGTGTCTTGGAGACAATATCAGCAATTGCAAGCGCTGACGCCTCACGTTCATCATTAGAACCATACATCAAACCATGTAAGAAAATCGGTAAAATACAGTTTGGTCCTCTTGGAAGAGCAAAAGCTCTGAGATCTTCTCCTTGTTTGCCCACCATTTGTAGACTTTGCTTGGCTGGTTTAACTAATCTCTCGAGCATAGATTTGTCTTGTTTCTTAATTAATGTGGTTAAAGCTTCAAAGTTACCCTTAACAACCAATGGGTCTTCATCGTCAAGTGCTAAAATAGCATTTGATACAAAGTCTGGAATATACAAATCAAAGTCAAGATTAGTATTTTCAAAGAAATTTGGTAAACGTTCCAGGATAACAAGACGTTTTTTGCGATCATCATGCTTTAGAAGTGACATAATTTGTTGTAACAATGGATGACAACCTTCCTCATCAGTGACAGATAGGAAAATTTTATCTAGAGCAGCCTCTAAGGCTGGTTTCTCGTCAACTAGATTTTCATTTACTAAGGAGTCAACTAAAGCATTGATTATAGTTGATAAACGCTTGTATAATGATGGTCCGGCAACTTCAGCCAAGGACCCTAAGGCAGATGCCCTGAAAGCATCGATTGGTGGGGCCAATAAAGTTGGAATCAAAATTGGGAAAATGACTTCTGATTTAGTTGACATAATATCTTGAAGACCCAATAATGCATTTTGAGACGATTCGTTGGATTCAAGCATGTGTAACATGTATGGTAAGATTTCATCAATAGCGACATTTCCTACAATATCTTGATAAGAGTCAAAGGCACCGGCTGCTGCCTGTCTAACGGATACATCACCATCAATTAAAGTTTCACGTAATATCTTCACAATTATTTCTTGGAATTCATCTAGTGTTTCTGCTGAGGAAGATTCAATTAATTCATTTAGAGCAATACAAACACCTTGTTTAGATTCAGTACTAGTAGACTCTTGAACAGATTGGTATAAGGTTGGTAGCAGTTGTGATAATGCATTACCACCAACACGACGAACAAGATCACCCAATGTTTGAGCAGCAATATTTCTCAGACTTGCAGAAGACGAAGCCAAACTGCCTACAATCATACCTGTTAATGTAGGTAGGATTTCTTTAACTGCACGAGGTGTATTTGGAACAAGGGCCTTCCATATATCAACAGTAGATGCACGCACAATACCTGATGTATCATTTCTACACACAAACAATGCAGCCAGAACTCTATCACGTCTATCTTGGCCAAGTACTTCGACCAATTTGTTACCAAATTCACCGCTGTGGTCCCCTTCTTCTTCAGAAAATTCATTCTTGGAAGAAATACCGGTAACCTGGAATAATAATTCACCAGTTAATTGGACGGATGAGAGTCTAATACGTTCATTCTCATTGAACATACCCTTTTCAAGTTCAGGTAGCAATAAATCAATTGCCTTAGCAGCATACTTCTTAACGATCAATTTACCTGCCTTCAGAGCTGTGTCGTGGATATTTTCATCTGTGTCTGCCAAACCACCAAGAATTGGTTGGATAATTTGGTTAATGTAAGGTGCAAACTGAGCACCGAAACAGATAGGGATAAATAGTAATAGTGGCATGTACCCTTCTCTCACATAAGCACGGTAACTGGAAACACCAGCAAGGATGGTTGGTAATAATTCATCTAATTTTGATAGACCTAGACCACTCATAACTTCGGCTAGAGCTTGTGCAGAACCTAGACGATCACCTGACTTGGTTTCATCACTTAGGGTGTCTATTAATCTTGGAATTAGGTCAGGGAATTGCTCTTCACCCAATCTTTCGACTAGTGCACCCAAGGCACGGGCAGCTGTTGCTCTTGTGTTTGGAACAGGGTCCACCATGGCAACCTCAACTTCATCAACTAATTGTTGTAGATATGGGACCAAATCCTTAATGTCCACTAAGATAGCCATGTTACCGACAATTTTACAAGCTTTTCTCTTTGTATTAGCAGATCTCTCATGCATACCACGATGGATTACGTGAATGATTAACGCTAATGATGGACCATCGATATAATGCACAAACTGGGTGTTGATCAACGCATCCAAGGCATCTTCTGTGTACTTAGTTGGATCACCAATAGCGTTGATCAAAGTTGGAACTAGTTTTTGAATTTCTGGGTTTCTAATAACTTCACCAAAACGGTTCAATGATTCATCTGCAGCCTTACGAACTTCTTTATGGGAGTCATTTAATACACCGACAATCTCAGGAACAATAGTCGATAGAGATGCAGATAACTGCGTAGGATCAAGATAGGCCATATTACCTAATAGCTCAACAGAACCTCTCTTGGTTCTCCATGAGATTTCGTCTAAGTTTGAAACTGCGACAGGAATTAATTTGGTAACACCAAAACTTGTGGTGTATGCCATAATAGCCTTGGTAGCTTCTGCCGTGGCGTTACGGACTTCTGGGACAGCATCCCCAAGATTCTTCAAAATGTTTGGAAGGACTTCAATGACATATGGTTCGAAGAATTTCTTTAAAGACTTAGATAGATACTCAAAAGCATATGCAACAGATTCACGACGAATTGCCAGTTTTTTATCCTCAGAGGCTTCAATCAAGTTACGGATAATATCAAATTCTGAAAGTGCTTGAATACCATAACCCTTCACCAGACCAGCAATACCCCAAGCAGAACCTTTACGTATAGCTAATGGTAACTCGGGATCTAATAAGCGGTTTGTTAATTGTGCAATGTAATTACCTACGTTGTCTCTGAATTGGAAAACTAATGGACCAATACATTCAGAAATAGCTTGTTGAACATCTGCAGATGGAGTATCCAGGGAAGAAAGTAATCTATTAACAATGGTATCCATTCTCGCATCGTGCGCTTCCAAATGTCTAGCTAAAGTACCATAAAGAATGATAACATTTTCTTTAACGGTAGTTTCAATGTTGGAGGTCAACGTGTTTTCAAAAATTGGAATTAATTCTTCGGCCTTCTTCGCACCGTGCAAAGTAATTATTTCAATACCAGCCTCCTTCATTTCTTGACGAACAAGTAGTTCTCTGTCACCTAAAGCACCATCTTCAATTAAAAATTTAACCAAGTCCACAACATATGTATCTTCTTCTGGAATACCACCGGATAGTTCCTTGAGTGCAATGGCTGCGGTACTCCTATCTTGCCATGGATCCTTACGGTCAGATGCTGCGACAGCAACCAAACCATAATCATCCATTATAGCTTCTAATGGAGCTGCCTTCTCTTTGTAAAATGTAATTAACATTTGCAATGAATTTCTTAATGAATTTTTGGTTTCTTTTTCTAAATATAAGACAGCAGATGCAAATGCACGAGCGGCAAAAAGACGCAAACCACTATCGTCTTGGTCAAATAATGATATCAATGAGCTTAATAAATCACTATCTATAACGAACTTACTAAATTCCCAGATAAAATCGGCAATTTCACGGTTATTAGCTTCGGAGTCGAATCTGCAAATGAATACTTCTGCTGAATTTTTCATGTTAGCCTCTAGCTCAAATTCGTTGTCAACAATTTCCAGTATGGTTGATCTTACGAATGGATTTGGTGATAAAAGATTGTCTAGAATAATCTTTAGGTCTTCATCGGTTGGTGCTACCGAGATACTTTGGCATAGAACGTTCAAACATTCCTTGGCATTTTTGGCTTTCGAAGCTAAGCCTAATAGTGACATTAAGACGTTCATAATTGGTGCTCTTGGTATTGAGGGATCCTCGAAAACTTCGGCATGTACTGAAATGATCTCCATCGCCAACATTAGGTGTTCTTCTTCTTTATCCTCTTCCACAAATTCTGTTCTTGCAACAGGCTTATCGGCATTCTTTAAAGCCACACGCTTACCTTCTTCCAGAACATTGATTAGCAAAGGCAACAAATATGATAAGCTTACAACATCTAGAGCCATTTGGTTGGCGACAAACTTCACCCTGAATAAAACTCTTGATAGTAACTCATCTAATGGTTCCTCGGTAAAGTTTTCTGGTACATTAGAAATTTTATTAACACGAAGGATAGCAACACCGATATATAGTTTAATACCACCTAGTCTTTCTGATGTATTTTCAGATAAAGTTAGGAATGCATTTATCGCTTTCTGACCTACCAAGTGTTTACAATTTTTCTCTTTAATTAAGTTCAACAATGATGAAACAGCAGATGGAAACCATATATTGCTACCATTATCAACCAACTGCGCTTGGTTACTTAAGAACCCAATAACAGTAATACCACTTGTTAAACGACGTTTCACTTCTGATATTTCGTTTCTTATTTTAGACTCTTTCTCTAGTTGTTCATCAACTAACTCTTTTTCTTCTCTTGTATATTTTCTAGTAGCTTTCTTACTTTGTTCTTTTCTAATTTTTTGTTCCCATTGCAGGGTTTCATAATCCTTGGTATTCTTATCTGAGAGTTGTTTGGCACTCTTCTTTTCAAGGACATCAATAACCATTGTCCCTTCTTCACCACTCCATATTGTGAAATCTTGATCTGTAAACTTAGTTAAACGGCTGGTGTTTAGTGATTTGTTGAAGAATTCCGTCACTACAGGAACGGCAACAACTGGGTTAATAAAACAAATATAGGCAACACTTTTCAAGATACAGTCCTTTAGTTTACTTTCATATATCTCAACGTCATTCACAAGAATATCTAAATTTTCCATTATTTTCTCGATATTACTTTTAACAATCAAAGAGGGATCCAAGCCAGCTAAAAGAGCTAAGCCAGCCCAGCCATTCTTTAGATGGAAATTTTCATACTCAGCAATGAACAATTCGGCAACGATAACCTTTTCCAGTGCACCTTTATCATCAATGGATTGAGAAATAACAGAGAAAAGTGGCGTACAAAATTTATAGGATATGGAGTCCTCATTTATATCTTTATCAGTGATAATTCTATGCTTTAAAGCTTCAACAACACTTATACCCAAAAGTTCAGGTTCTAATTTAAAGAGCTGCTCTAATAACTTCACAGCATTCATACGATCAGTAGGATTCAAATTGGTAGATAATGCAACAATGGACATAGCATTACCTAGATCTCTTTTATTAGGTAGATTCCTTATAATTTCCAAAACGTTATTCCTTAGTTTATCAGATTCTACGGTGTGAACATGTACAATATATTTAAGAGAAGCATAGATAGCACGATGATCATAATTTTGGTTGTGACTTAGAGTTTCTTTTATAAACTCCAAGAAATCGGTTTCAAATTTGTCAAGGGTTGTAATAGAAGCACATGGAGAACTTCCTAGGAAAGAACTACACCAAATCTTTTTTAAGTTGAGTTTCTTATTTGAAAGACCCGCCTCAATCGTTTTATTAATATCATCATTAGAGCTTTCAAGGAATGTAAAATTTGGGAAAAATGCTAATAACATGTCGGTTAGAGCATTTTCATTCGTTTCTTTAGAAATATATGTATTTAAACCATTTGCAATAAGTAATGACACTTGTTGTGAAAATACCGGAATGCATCTTAGAATGTTTGATGCTAGAATTTTGTAGTCGGCATTTAAATTGGTTTTTATATTTTTGAAGATTTCATTTACAAGTCTTATCATGTCTTCCTCAGTAATGTATTTTGAGTGAAGTGATGTCAACAAAGTAGTGATAAAGTTGATAGCCGAACTTTTGGTTGCTTCCTTGGAGCTCTTTAATGAAGAGAATAGTTGTGTAATCAACTTAGTTGAAACAAACAAATGTAAAGTATTAACCTTTTCTAAATTCACAGCAGAAAAAAATTCAGCGGATGTCGTAAAACCAGTTTCTGGAGCCCTTAGGTTTGCCTTTTCAAAGTTTGGAACGAAATGAGAGTTAAATAATTCTTCATCGACGAATTCTTTGATAAATGGTCTGAGCGAAGTTTCTAAACAAAATGGTGATGGTGGAATTTTCCCAAGAATGACCTCTTTACTAATAAAATCACAGTATTTTTGAACATATTTATCCTTCAACAATTGAAAATAGACTGGTTTTGAGGAGGAAAGTTGTGAAAAACTTTGAGTGAATGCACCCATCAAAACAATGACACCAGTGATAGGTAATTTTGAGACAGTATATTTTTCTAGAATAAAAGACATCAATTGATCTGCCTTGGTAACGTTTTCTTTATCATTTTTGAAAACTTCACTCAAAGTCTTGGTAGTGGATTGTAAGATGCTGCGACGAACTCTATTTCTATGTTGATTTCTTTTTGCATTTATTTTCTTGTCAACTTCTTGGTTATCAATGGAGTATTCAATACTGTATGTAATAGAACAGTGAGCCTCTAATAGTTTCTCGAAATTAGAGGTGAAAAGATCGTTGTCTTGAGATATTAGAATCAAAAATTCATGGATCCAGTCGAGTAAGTTTAAGTAATCTACGAAAGCTCTTGATCCAAGAGATTTGTTAACTTGATCTAAGATAAATGAAATATATTTTTCGTATAAACGAGGTTCCAATCTCAGGATGTCTGCGAACATAGTCTTAACGAGGGTTTTAGATTTAGCATCAGTATAAGATACGAATGTTTTTAATAATATAATTGATATTTGGCCTAATTGAGGTGCCTCCAATGTTTCTGATTTAATCAATTGTAGTACATCTTCCAAGAAAGCAATTCTTGTGCAGATTTGGGAATTGAAACATTTTTTTTCCAATTCAGGAGATAATTCTTCCCAGTTAATGTTCGAAGTCATGATGTACTTCCTAACAAAACAA
>JAJLXS010000052.1:34218-96485 GCA_030571355.1 Maudiozyma serrabonitensis | reverse complement strand
GAGCTCTCTCATTATATTGTCTTCAGGTTGAACAGAATAAATTCCAGTGTTTATGTTATATATTAATGAAAATTTTGATGGATGAACGGCGGGGCAGAGGTGGGTAAACACTGTTGAAGTGAACAAGAAACTGGCACGTGGTGTCAGAAATTAAGAGTCAATGAAAGTATGTGATATGGTTATATTCATATATAATTAAAAATGTTTAACAATTTTAATACGTTAATTTTTATTTTGTCTTGTTTCAATTAAACAGTGGAAATTTTTTGATTTGTTTGGAAACATTTCAAACCTTTGTTAACCCTTATATTCGTTTTTTCTGTTAACATGTTAAAATGGTATCAGCTTGTTGCATGAGTCAGCCTTATTTTTGGAATTCAAAAAACCTTATTTCACTTATATGTAGACAATAAATTACCTAAATCACACTAAGTAATGAAAATTTCACTCTCTTTAAAATTATATACATTTATTCAATCTTGATAAATGAAATTAACAAATGAGTTCAGAAATAACCTGTTTAAATATATGTAAATCGATTATTGAAATTAAAGTTATTAATTGAGGATCTCCTTAATGTTAAACTTTTCTCTTCTCTTATTTTCTTTTCTTGTTATTAACCTGAAGCGATTGGTATTTTCGATATATTACTATATATTGTATCGAGAATTCACTTAGAGTTGTTTTTCAGTTAATATGGAACTTTATATCGGTTAGTTTTTTTTATTATCATATTTAGTTGCGATAATACTTTTATAAAATTAGTCATTTTTATGAGAGAGTGAAGTTGTCGCACATTCATTGCAGATGAATCTCTTGTTTTTTCAATAATATATAGCAAGAATTAGTAATTTTAAAAATAAAATTGTTCTATTTTCCCCTGTTTTCTCAGTTTGTTCAATGTACCATTCAAGTCAGAGCTTAGTGACTGGTAATTGCATATGTTTATTATCGAGATAGAATTGAATAAATATATAAAGTCTTGGCAGTATATAAATAATACTAACTAAGGCACCATTTCATATATTACGTCTCTAATATAATCTTATGGGGCTTTTTTTTTTCTCAAATAGCCCCCCATGCTTACTCTAATGGCATAGATTTGATTGCCGAAACAAGAATACTTTAGCGTGCGGCAATGATAAAATTAAAATTTTACGTGCAATATTTCCATATTTGATTTATTTTTTATAGTACCGCCCAAATGATATAAAGAATAAAGAGAGACCGGCACTATTAATATTATTTTTTGTCAAGGAAACTTAAATTTCAGTTGAGGCGGATATATTTTTTATGTCTTTGCTTAACGTAAAAGTGTAAGAAAAATAAATTCTGACCCGTACTTTAAGATATATACAATGTTATATCAAAGGGTTCTCCATTAACTACTAAAATGATCGTTTTATGATAGCAAGATGAGAAGAGAATATTTGTCTACAATTTTAAAAAAGATATATATAACCTCGGTATCAAGGTTTACCGTCACAGGTGAAATATGTAATGACATAATGTATTCTGTAAAAAGTCAAAGAAGTTATATAAAATGATATTAGTAGTAAACCTGAAAGTGTTTTATTGGTAATTATTTGAATGTCATAGAACGGTTAACTGTTGTTTGTTTGTCTTTCAATTGTCCAGTTTCAAGGTTTACATTCTCGCAATGAACTTGATACACTTGTCATAATAACTGTTTTTTTAACTTTTGAGGTGTATTTCTTAACATTTAACATGAAGAAGTCATCGACTTAAATAACTTAAACTATTGAAATTAAGACATTGAAGTATGAATGTGTTGTATATATGTCTTATAATATGGTAGTATCCCACGTTTTTAAATTAATATATCCCACGCATATTTCGGACCTAATGTTATCTTGTATTTGGTTTTTTTCTCTGTTACATCATTATTTCCCAATAAATAATATAGAGGTAAAAGAAAAAGCGATATATGCGTGGGATGCCTGTACATAATACGATCAAAAATGTAAATAAGTTAATTTCAGTATTATTCGTCAATTTGACGTGGGGGTACCGATGATCGTTATATTATTATTTCCCGGTTGTCATTTGTTCTCTTGAAGAACTCGATTTACAGTTAATAATAGGAGAAAGAAAGGACCCTTACGTCTAAATTATTTTCCAGATTTTACACCCTAAATAATTTTCTGTTATTGAAGAACATGAGTAGGTGTCTCTTTCTTTTGTTCTGAGTAAGAGCAGACAGAAAAAAAAGCGCTTAGACAGTGAAGTACCATACAGTTCAAGATAATCATAACTACGTTATGGAATAAGACAGGGACTTTGACATCCCACTTTTCATTTGGCTCATAACATTTAAGATTTCGACCAATAAAAATCGAGTTTTTAAAAGTTCGATGATATAATTTACCTATCAATTCAAGGTGTACTTTACTCTAAAAAAAAAAGCTTAAGAACTCGAATACACTCATAGCTTACTATTATCCCACACATTTAAAGTAGTCATCCTAATTCACGTAATGTTTAGGTAAAACTGTAAAATAACAAACTATAAGATAAAAGTCGCTCGGATAGTATGAACAGCGAAGTAAATCCTACCCGTCCAATTTCAATTAGTTTTGATTACTTTATATTTGTTTTCCGGGTCGGACCATTAACTTTATGTTCTCTGCCCCCTGTTCATCGTTACTTCTCCCCTTACGAAAAGCCTTCCACTGTTTTTTCCAATGAAAAAAAAGTAAATAAAATAAAAAAAAATGAGTCTACTTCAAAGAGACTACAACTTGACGCAGAATATAATGTGTCCCATTCTCGATTATTTAGTTGTTGTTTTTTCTGGGGGTATGATGAGATGAGGTTTTCTGCTGTCTTTTCTCCGTAATTTATATTTTTTTTTTTAAAACAAGGGCACTCCCACCTTTCTATAATTCATAACGAGATAGATGAAATATTTCAGTTGTCAACTTTTATAAATGTAATCAAATCATAATTATATATATATATATAGGGAATTAACATTCATATTTCTTGTGTATTTTTAATTATCCGTTTATTTATTTTTGTCATTGTACAGATGCAACCTTTTTATTTTTCTGCATTTTATTAGATTTTTTACTTTTAAGATTCGATATTAAGTAATAACATCTGTTTGCATGAACAGTCCCTTCTTTGAAAACTTAAAGTAAACAAATATGTTAAGGTTTATCACACCCAAAGTGACAGTTGCCTCCAAAGGTATTATGATGAACTCCGTTAAAAGGGGTTCAATTCAAAAGGTTAATCCAAATTTTGTTAAATGTATGCAAAATTCGGGACATAGATTTTATTCAACTGGTTCTAAATCAACAAATAATGATCCAGATTTATCTAAAAATGAGAGAACTTTTGTTCCTAAATGGTTTCAATATTTTTTGATATCAACTATTGCTGGTAGTTTAGGTTATATGGTTTCTGATGTAGATAAATTAAAATCTGATCCAGTTAGTTATATGTTTAGGGATGAAAAATTCATTATTCAAGGTTCAACTTTACCTTTAGATGAACTTGACTCTCCACAATATAATACTGATGAAGATCAACTTGCTGAATTATGTTCGAAATTGAAAGCATTATTGAAAAATAATGCTGATAATTACTCAGATTATCCAAATGATTTAACTGCTCATTCTGATACTGAATTTAATACTCATCATGCCACTAAGAATCAAAGACCAAAATTGATTGTATTCCCACGTAACACCGAAGAAGTCTCTCAAATTGTTAAACTATGTAATCATTATAATGTACCAATTGTTCCATTCTCTGGTGGTACTTCTTTAGAAGGACATTTCTTACCAACTAGAGTACCATGTATTTCTATTGATATGTCAAAATATATGAACAACATTGTTGCATTCCATGAACTGGATCAAGATATTACTGTTCAAGCAGGTTTACCTTGGGAAGATTTAAACGATTACTTAAACGAAAAAGGTTACAAGTTTGGTTGTGATCCAGGTCCAGGTGCTCAATTAGGTGGTTGTGTTGCAAATTCATGTTCTGGTACAAATGCTTACAGATATGGTACAATGAAAGAAAATGTTGTTAATTTAACTATTGTCCTACCAGATGGTCAAATTATTAAGACAAGAAAGAGACCTAGAAAATCTAGTGCTGGTTATAATTTGAATGGTATTTTCACTGGTAGTGAAGGTACTTTAGGTATTGTGACAGAAGTCACTGTAAAGGCTCATGTTTTACCAAAGATTGAAACTGTTGTTGTTGCTTCTTTCCCAAATATAAAGGAAGCTGCTGCTTGTTCTAGTGAAGTTATTCAAAGTGGTATTCAATTAAATGCAATGGAATTATTAGATGATAATATGATGAAATTAGTTAACGAAAATGGTATGACTCCAAGATCGGATTGGATGGAATCTCCAACATTGTTTTTCAAAGTTGGTGGTAATTCTTCTGTTATTACTGATGAATTATTAAAACAATTAAAGACTATCGCCAAGAAACATGGTACTAAGAAATTTGAGTATGCTAAATCTGATGAAGATAAATTAGAATTATGGGAAGCTAGAAAAGTTGCATTATGGTCTGTCTTAGATGCAGGTCAAAAGGGTAATCCAGAAGCTAAGGTTTGGACTACTGATGTTGCTGTTCCATTATCTAATTTCTCAAAAGTTATTGATGATACGAAAAAGGATATGGCTAAGACAGATCTAATTAATGCTATTGTTGGTCATGCTGGTGATGGTAACTTCCATGCATTCTTGATTTATCGTAATCAAACTGAATATAAGCAATGTGCTACTTTAGTTGAAAGAATGGTTAAGCGTGCCTTAGACGCAGAAGGTACTTGTACTGGTGAACATGGTGTTGGTATCGGTAAGAGAGATTTTCTTCAAGAAGAGTTGGGTCAAACTACTATTGATTTAATGAGAAAGATTAAGATTGCCATTGACCCAAAGAGAATTATGAATCCAGATAAGATTTTTAAGATAGATCCATTGGAACAAAAACATATTGAACATGAAGATCATAGCGAGTAAGTTTTACGATTAATGATAAATAATATTCGAAGACGACAATAAAAATAATTAAAATTAATGTACGTGTGCAGATATATATGTGTGTGTATATATGTACTCACGTTTTTCATATATTCGTATATATAGTTGATTACAAATATATTGAAATGTAATACAAATATTATTCTTTACTTTTTATATTTTTTCTTCTTTGGGGGGGTGATAAATAATATCTTTAATTTAAATGATTAGTCCCGAAAAATATGTAATTCTTACAAAAATTGTAAAATGTAAAATTTTTTTGCTTCACGATTATTTTTGAATTATTCTAAGATTCAGCCCAATATTATCAATTAACTTATTTTCTGAGACCCCATTACTAATTTTATTACTATCACTATTATTTCTTTCATTAGCAGATGTTGTTGAAAAATATCCCGTAGCTGTAGAACAAAAGCTGTCATCATCCATAAATATATCCTCCAAAGAATAATTCGAAATTTTTACAATTTTTCTTCTATTGTTTTCAACTTTCTCTTGATCAAGAATTTCCTTTTTCAATTTTTGTAAATCCTCTCGAAGTATGTCAAGTTCTCTCTTTTGATATAATATACTGATCTTCAAGTCTGTTAACTCCATCATCCTAACCTCTTGTAAAATACGAGAAATATTATGTGGACTCATCTCACAGCCATCAAACACAGTGGCAGAGCTATAACCGGAATTTAAGGTCAATAGCAATTCCGGATCCAAACAGGATGCAAAACTATTGTATACCCAAACTTTAATTAAAACAAACCACGGTTGACCAGAAGTCCACCTTTTAAATGATTCACAATTTTCAACCATTTATTATTCTTGAAACTCGCAGTAACCTCATAAATTTAATAAAAATCTTAATATACAGAGGTATTACCACTACCAACTTAAAATTTCCGTATTCTTTTATAAATTAGTCTATATTATCAATTTGTGTCACAATGTCATCTCAGTATTTCGTATGAACATAATGGAAATTTTTGATTTCCAGGTCATGTGACTTGATAAGTTTATCTTTTTTTCCTTTCTACGGTATGTTTTAGCAAAATGAATCGTGTCAATTTTTCTGCCCAGACAACACGTTCAATTCCTCCCGTTACAGGCTAAAAAAATAAGAATTTCGTCTCTTTTGGTCGCGGCAGCCGGAAGGTTGAATCTTATTTCATCAATCTGCTAATGCCATTTTTTTTTTTCACTTTTTGCTATGACTGATTGAATCATTTTTTCTTTCTTTTTAGGACGTTAGTATTATATAACCGTCTTTTAATTACCATTAAAATAAAGAAAGGTACTTTTTAAACAGTTTATTGTTCTTAGCTCAGTTTTGATTTCTTTGCATTTATACTTTTATATATTAGTAACTATTTGGTCTATATTATTTCATTATATAAGTAGCAATAGAAGTAAAACCAAATAAAATATGTCTGGGACCAAACTGATGCTCAGTCCACTGAGATTAGAGCAATTGCTACGGACTTCTAATAAGAATTTGCTGACGAAATCATTGAATTTCCAACTAACAGCCAAACTCCATCAAAATATATCACCTTCTATAGCAAAACTTCATTCTGAACTAAAATTAGATGAGTTAAGAACTGATGGTACTCCGGATTATGTTCGTCTAGTATTACGGTCATCTGTATATGATGTTATTAATGAGTCTCCTATGAGTCAAGGTGTTGGTTTATCATCTCGTTTAAACACTAACGTTCAATTAAAGAGAGAAGATCTTTTACCTGTGTTTTCATTTAAATTACGTGGTGCTTATAATATGATTGCTAAATTAGATGATTCTGAAAAGGCTCAAGGTGTCATTGCTTGTTCTGCAGGTAATCATGCTCAAGGTGTTGCATTTGCAGCTAAACATTTAAATATTCCTGCTACCATTGTTATGCCTGTTTCTACACCATCTATCAAATATCAAAATGTATCTCGTTTAGGTTCTCAAGTCGTTCTATATGGTAACGATTTTGATGAAGCAAAGACTGAATGTGCTAAACTAGCCAAAGAACGTGGGTTAACTAATATCCCGCCATTCGATCATCCTTATGTTATTGCTGGTCAAGGTACTGTAGCCATGGAAATTTTAAGACAAGTTCAAAACGCTAACAAGATTGGTGCTGTATTTGTTCCAGTTGGTGGTGGTGGTTTCATTGCCGGTGTTGGTGCTTATTTGAAACGTATTGCTCCACATATTAAAATTATTGGTGTTGAAACCTTTGATGCTGCTACTTTACATACTTCTTTACAATCTAATAAGAGAACTGCTTTGCCTCAAGTGGGTAGTTTTGCTGATGGTACCTCTGTTCGTTTAATCGGTGAAGAAACATTTAGAGTTTGTCAAGAAGTTGTAGATGAAGTTGTCCTTGTCAATACTGATGAAATCTGTGCTGCTATTAAGGATATCTTTGAAGATACTAGAAGTATTGTTGAACCATCAGGTGCTCTTTCCGTTGCTGGTATGAAGAAATATATTAATACATTACACCCAGAAATTGATCACTCTAAACATACTTATGTTCCTATCTTATCTGGTGCTAACATGAATTTCGATAGATTAAGATTTGTCTCTGAGAGAGCTGTTCTTGGTGAAGGTAAAGAAGTCTTTTTATTAGTTACTATTCCAGATATTCCAGGTTCTTTCAAGAAATTACAAAAAGTTATTCATCCAAGATCTGTTACTGAATTTTCTTACCGTTACAATGAACATCGTCACGAATCTACTAGTGATGTTCCAAAGGCATGTATCTATACTTCTTTCAGTGTTGTTGACCGTGAAAAGGAAATTAAACAGGTAATGCAACAATTGCATGCTTTAGGATTCGAAGCTGTTGATATTTCCGATAATGAAATGGCTAAATCTCATGGTAGATACCTTGTTGGTGGTGCCTCTAAAGTTCCTAACGAAAAGGTTATTTCATTTGAATTCCCAGAGAGACCAGGTGCTTTAACTAAATTTTTATCTGGTTTAAGTGAATCTTGGAATTTAACATTATTCCATTACAGAAACCATGGTGCTGATATTGGTAAAGTATTAGCTGGTATCTCTGTTCCACCAAGAGAAAACCTTACTTTCCAAAAATTCTTGGAAGATTTAGGTTACACATATTGTGATGAAACTGATAATATGGTTTATCAAAAGTTTTTGAAGTATTAAATGTTTGAAAAAATAATATGTTAATCACATTTTTTTTAAGCTTTATTTTTTTGAAAATCAATTACGATTAACATTAACAAATGTACATTACAATTATAATAATTCCACTTTTTTTTCTTCAATACACATATACACAGATATTATTAAAGGTGAGAATATTTAACAATAGGCAAGCCAAGGATGGCAAATCAGAATACACTTGCGATTAACTTTGCAAAAAAAAGGGTTATCGTTAGTTTACATTATTCAATAAGCAAGTAATTTTTTTATTAAATTCATATTTTTTTTATATAGGTAACAAATTTCAATTAGAAGGAAACATTATCATTCAAAACTAATCTCTCTTTCTACTTTTTCATTTCTTTCTTGTATGTAGTTAGAACATACCAAGTCAGGGACAAAACATAATATATATGATCTAATATTCATGTTTATTAGTAGACGTCTGTTTGAAAGAACCTAATAAATAATGTGAATTAGGAAGTATCAAACGTCATATCTCAATCATGTATATATATATATATTAACAACAAGTAAAGTTACCTATGTCAAAAATACGAACAGGAAGTAAAGATAAGTTCTTGTACTGTAATGTTACTATTAATATTGCTATTGCATTGAAAGTTTATGTAATATATGTATGGATGTTGGGGGTTGAGGGGGTGTTTGTTGTATTAAGAAACAAAAACTAATTTTATGGATGTAGTTTATAATTTCAAAACATTTACGTGTATTTTTTTGTATGATAGCTTTCAAAAATAAAAGTAATCATTTCGATATTTCATTAGAAAATGGCTTTATAAAAGAAGCAAAGAAAATAGAAAAATAAACAAATATTTCGTTTTAGTTTCCTAATCTAAAAGATCTTACCAGTAATCTTAGTCAAAACATGTAGAGCAACGACAGAGAAAATGAAACCGACAGCAAGGAATAGAACAACCAATGGATCAACTCTTAGACCATTAGCTTCATCAGTGTAGATCTTTAGAATGGAATTGGAAGAACCATCGACACCAGCAGCTCTTGCAGAAGTTGGAGTTTGGTTCAATTGCTTATCTTTGTTAGTCTTAGCTTGTCTTCTTTTTTGTAATGTACGTTGGCCACCTGGAGGAACTGAAGACATTGTTATTAATTATATGTGTGTATGTGAGGATTATAAGTATATTTGCCGACTGGAATGATATGCAGAAATAAAGTCAAAACAGAATGATCTCTTTATATAGGGAAATTCAATAAAGCAATTTACAAATGTTCTGTTCGTTGAAACAATCGATTATATCAAAGGAAACTAAAATAATAGATAGCAAGAAAAATTAAAGGACAAGATAAAAGTTAATCAATGTTACAATACACGATATTGGTTGCTTACGCGGTTTATATAAATGTTGATATATATATCCTACTCTATACAGTTCGTATGTGTGACACGTATCTTGAAACTTTCCAAATCCTTGGTTTAGTCAAAACGAACAACGTTTGTCGTTGCTTCCCTCGCCCTTTACTGAAAAGAAAGACCGCGAAAGGAAAGTAGCAAGGAAAAAAAAATGAGTGGTGAAAAATTTGTTGCCAGCGAGACATAAAATTTACGTGGTACACACACACGGTATTATCATAATATACGAAAATGCGTATAGAGACGCGTCAATGATAACTCTTTTATAACATAGAGTTAAATATCAACTTGGCGTATGAAAAGAATTTGGTAATTCATAGAGAGTACACTGACTAGTAATTTAATAATTTTGCTAATTTTCAAATTGACTAATTATTTTAGATATAGTTATTGATTAGATTGGTCATATGACAAATTGTTTGCATTAATTTCGTCTTTAAGAGAAGAAACAGCGACGTTATTAATTCAATCGTTCTGTTACTTTATACACTTGAATATATATATATATATACCTGAAAGAAAAAATTACAATAAAATAACTATATCATTTTAGTTATTCTGGTCATTAATATTTTATATTATTTTCATTACATCATTGTCTTGAAGATCGAAGAAATACTAGGTAATTGTGCGTTCGAGTTTGACCGTTGGTTGCTTGGACTATTTGCAGCGTAATCTTGTTGTGTGATTACACCTTCACAATGAGGAGGTAGATTTCCCATATCTATTACATTTTTGTAAGAGATCTTGTTGTTTAATAGATTTTTATTACCTGTTCTACTAACTGTAACACTAGTAGAACTAGATGGCGTAGTAGATATAGAGTCATCATTATTATCTCCTACAGGTGTAGTATCCTTAGATACAGAAGACGATGAGGAAGAGGTTAATGACTCTGGACGAACTATTGAACCATGATTGTGTAAGGGATCCACTTCTTCATCTTGCATAGCTAATTGATTCACTGATAATGGCTTTCTTGGAGAAAGTGGATTTGAAAGAGAATTTGGTGATAGAGCATTCAAACGTAATTCTATATCTTCTTTCGATCTATTTGGCAGTAATATTGAAAGTTCTACTATAGACAAATTCTTAGAACGACTGTCTAATAATAATTGTTCTTCTTCGACAGTCCATGGGTTATATAATCCTCTTTTGCCAGAAGTGTGCTCCATTGAGGAACCCGAAAGGGTTGAATAATTTGATAAATTAGATATAGATCTAAGCTGAGCAACTTGTTCTAAATTCTTTGGAGCATGTTTAACCGCGCCAGACGACTTATTATTGTACGGAACACCGGGTGAAGGTGCAGGGATATCAGAAAAAGTGTATTGTTGAGGGAAAATGGCATTATGATTTCCTGAATTTTCTTGAAATGAATGTTGCCTATTTTGATGATGATTTATGAATTCTTTTTTAATGATAGATTCTCTTCTTTCCTTTGATAAATGTGCAACTTGATTACTCAAACTACTTCCAATTATTGTAGAAGCCGAGTTTGGTGGTATAACCATTGATGACCTTCTAGAGGTACCGTTACTTAATGATACATTGAAAGAAGATCTTCTTGAAGACCAGCTTGTGAATGAATTTTTTCTTGACTTCGAGGAATTTAATGTAGTATTCAAAGCAGCTGATATATCTGTGTGAGATGAAGATGGTGTCAATGAATGTGGGGAAGTAGGTGTACCCATTCCGTGAGCAATAGGTACGATTGATGAACTTCTTCTTGATTTTACAAACACTTTTGGGATGAAACCAACATTCTCTTTATCGATATGCGATGCCTGTAATGATTGTAGTTGAGGTAATGGTAGTTGTTTCCCTTGGACGTCAGAGACTGGTAATGTATGTATTTGTTGTGTTGGTCTTGTTAATGGCAATGGAGTGCACGAGTAAGATCTTGGTTTCGCAAATTTGTCTACGAATGAATTGATAGGAACGGATGGAATATTCGTTACGGGTAAGTTTGGGTTCGTAATAGCAATAGTACCATCCCTCATAAGACCAAGATCATTATTCGAAGAAGTATGTGGTTCAGCTGTTGGATTTGGCATACTTGGTGGCACCTGTTGATAAGCGTTATATTCCCTGCTTAGACTGATAGTGCCCTTAGGAGAGGTGGTACCTGAACTATCACTACTATTTGCAGATGTAATTGGTTTACTTGAAATCGATGTTGCATTATTACTATTCAGGATATTTTGCATATTATGTGGAACATTTGTATTTGGATGAGTTTCAACTTGTTTTTCAGTGGTAATTGTATTAGCAGTATTCGTAGTTGAGGTAGATGGTTTATTCTTCTTGGCCTTAGTTGTAGTTCTTTTCCTTCCACTAGATGCATTATTAAATGCAGCCTTATTTTTAATTTCAATTTTACCTGGGAATTCAGTTACATCAATTAGCGCAGTTCTATTTGATTTTAAGTTACCAGATTTTAGTCTTCTCCATCTGAATTGACAAGCGTTTGGTGTTCTATTATCAAAGTATTGAGAAATTTCTTTCCAACCCATCTTTTGGATTTCTTTTAAATGACGTAATAACAAATCATCCATTGGATCCCAAGAAGATGGATTCTTCGTTAAAATTTTATTATTAGATGAGGATGATATGGAAGACTTCCTCGTTGTTTCATGAGAGAATTCTTGAACAATAATATTTTGTGGTGGTACATTAGGCATGTTACTGGGGAGAACATTTGGTGCTGGTGTTGTATTCATTGGTGGCATGACACCATTGTATGACAATTGCATGATAGGTTGTACAAATGTAGGATTTGGTAGGACATTTGCCATATGTAAATTAGAAGGATTGGTTTGCATTATGAATGTATAATTTGGATACTCAATTGTTAATAAAACAATGAATGAAAAATGTTCAGAGTATTCGATAAAAAAAACTATTGAAATGTGATTCTATATATTATTAATCTAACTTGAGCATATACAGAAAAAATTTAATGTTTTCGTTTTAGTGAATTGTTATTTAGGATAAATTTTGTCCTTTTTTCTTTCTATAAAAGTTATGAAATAGAAGATAATTAAAATAAACAGTTGTATGTTAGTTCCATATATTTTTTTTAATTTATCGTCAAAGCTCTTATCAAGTCCAAGAAAGAGAAGAAAATATTTAAAATAAATAATAATTATAAAGGTATTCTGATATAAAGTATAGATGGTATCAGTTAATCAATGGAAAAGAGAAAAGGGTCCAAACTGAAGAAATATTATATTGGAAAACTGTAACTTAACCTCGATGTTATATAGTTTAAGAAAAGTGAGAAAGGAAAAAGAAAAAGATCAAAATGCAAAGTCAAGTGATGAAAGAAAGAAAAGATAATTCACTAATTCGTTAACCAACAGGAAAGAGACATACAACTACCAATTTTTACTTAGATCTATTTACATTTTCACTTGATAAGTATTAAAGTAGAAAGAGAGGCCTGCATAGGGATGTCATAATCCAAAAAAAATATTAAAATTATTAAAGTGGTAATATAGGAGATGAACAATATACTAAATAGATACTGAAATTTTCTATCATTTGATATTGAAAAAAAACACAAATAATAATAATAATAATTACTGTGTAATTAAATATGCAGTACGCATTAAAAAGCGCAGTGAAAGAGAAAATTTGAAATTACAATAAGAAACAATGCGGTGCAGTGCAATGTGCAATTGACTGCAGGCTACACATAGAGAATTGCAGAGAGTAAAGAAGATGGAATAATAATAATTATAAAATTTAATATTAATAAATTATAGGAGTAAACAGCATTGGAAAGGAATATGCATGAAAGGTCTACGCTCATTTCTTATGTTTTGTGGTGATGCATGAATATTTTTAAAAAAAAAAATTTTTCATTTACGCTTGAAGTACCTATAACAATAAGTGAGACTGGTAACTACTATACGTACCTTTAGGCCATCTTCACCATCGTTGAAGAACAAGAACAACACAAACACAGACAATTATGTCTCCTTTCAATCTTACGTTAGTCCTTAAATTACAGAACAGAGAACAAGAGTAACAACATTCTGTTCTAAAATACAATAGAATATATTGAAAAACTGAAGAAGTTAATTAGAAAGAACGGAGAGGTTTTCCCCATCTCCCTCCTGAAAAGCCGATGCTGGTTATACATTATCGATGATCAAGGCATTACTAGATGAATTAGAAAACAACGTAGGTTACTGTTTCATTTAAACATTTTTTATATTTTATTCTATTCTCAATGTAAACTTTTGTTGTATAAATCTTATCTTTTCTTGTTCCTGTTAGTAATAAGAAAAGAGTAATTAAGTCAAAGAGAACAAATAAGCTAGGAAATGGTTATTTTGTTTCCTTACGGTTTTGACCAAATTAGAAGAGAAGGAAAGATAAAAAGGAGGGGTCATTTTTAATATAATTATTATTATTATTATTATTATTATTATTATTATTATTATTATTATTATTCCAATAGAGAAGAGATGAAGGGGAATTCTATTCTAATACACATACATCTATTTCGTTCGCTGTAAGTGTTTTGATTTTTCTTAACAATAATCTTGATAACTGCAACATGTCAGGATATTATATTAGCTTGTATGAAACAATGAAATAGAGCAGGACGAAAAAAAGAAAGAGAAATAGCGTGGTGCATTGAGAAAAGGAGTAAGATATTGTTATAGTCTCCCACTTTCAGGGTTAAAAACAATATGCATGTGAACAAATATTATTAAATAACTGCAGAAACAAATTAAACTACAGATATGTAAATTAAAAGAGAACAACCTGTCTTTTTCACTTTTGTGATTAATAATTATTATTGATGTTCATCAAATTTTTTTATGATTTTCGATTTTTCCTATATCCATCTATCCGGTCTCCACTATAGTACAGCAACAGTAAAGCAGCACAGCTGAAAAATAAAAAAGAAATTAACATATTGGAGAATATAACAGATTAGAGTTAAGATTTGTTTCGGCAAATGAAAGTCACATAATTCGGGATGCCCGCGACAATATCTGTGGAGAATATTAGTATAGATGAAGACTTTCCTGAAGAAAAAGAAACCAAAATAAAGTGCATTAAATTTAATGGGATTGTAGTAGCAGAGAAGACGAGAGACAAAACTGAGCCCTTTATTTTCATATCCCACTCGTCCTCCAAATAGAAATAGACAAAAGAATAAGGGGATCCTCATCGATTATTACACTAAATTCTCACAATGAGATATAGTCTTTTTTTCTGCTTGGCCTTTTTCACCATTTAACACTCAATTTTTTTTGCCAAAGAAAAAATTGTTATGAAGTGTTACATATCTGATATACGTAAAAGGATTTAAAATCAAGTTCATATTTTAGGATAAGATTGCAAAAAACATGATTACAAACTGCAATTTTAAAAAAGAAAACATTATGTATCGCTTTACTTCATGGTATCTTGTGATTTCAAGTAATAATGTTCAATAATAGGAATGAGAATTATCTATATTTAAAACACTTTGCCTTTTACTGTAATACTGTATATCATTTTACGAGAGAAATGGTGAAGAGATCGTTTCAGGTGATCGGTGATAGTGGCATTACCAAGTATTATTTCTTTTAATAATTGTAATAAATGTTACATATGAAATGGTAGACTCTTCATATATATCTCTATATTAAATAATGGTATGTTTACTTCCACGACATTTTACAGTGGAACTATACTTCCAAATTATTACAGTTTAAACTTCTTTTTATATGAAAAGTTAACTGCACTTATTTGTGAACATTTCGGTTTAAAAATTTAAAAAGCAATAACTCTCTATTTCGTTGACTTGTTTTGGAAATTTTCATGCGTCCCAAGAGATCTGACAGCCAGGTCTGTAGAAGGGTCTTAAAACCCATCCTTTTTTCTTTTTTTTTTTTTGGCGTATCCTTAGAGGCTCCGCAGTTTTGTCTGTTTTTTTAAAAAGAGAGTTATGTCGGGATTTTTAAGGACTGGGGATGAGGTGAGGAAGGAGGTCTAAATATTTCAATCTCAAACTAGGGCATGTAACATAAATAGATGGAAGTTGGGTGATTGAGATATTAATTTACTCTGTTGGAGAGCGGAATTCTATACACAGACTGATATATTCATTTCAAAAGTCACTAATCAAAATTTTCCTTATGTGTAGTGTAGTCACAAACTAGTACTGAATGTTACCGATACACTTATTAAGTACACCTTTAAAGAGAGCAATCAAAGGGGTGCAGTGAATGCCAAATTTAGGAGATTAAATACTCAGATAATGTTAGAATCTTGATAAATTTGCAAAACTTTGATCTTGGTTAACGGTTGTCCTTAATAATTATGCTATACAGTGAGGATTTCATTTCACCCTGGCAGAATTGAATTGAGAATGGCGGGGTTTTGTATTTCTTAGGTCTAATATTATCATTTCAGGGGACTCCATCTTATTTTTGAGGTTGTGGAGTTTATTTCAATTTTTTTTAAAAAAAAACACAACATGTCTATTCACAGCAGAAAACAGAGGAAACAAAATTCCTTGACTATTTAAGTGTGGAGCTGACATTTCCTTTCTTTCAATGAAGACACCGAGAAAACAGCGGACATTCAAAAATCTCTCTCCATATTTACAGTCGGAAAGAGGTAGTGGTTGTAAATGACTACGAGTTTTTAGTTGTCTCTTGTTTTCTAAAGAAACAATTGTTTACACGTTATTATGCCAACTTTTCCCTCTTTTTCAAAAGTCATGCCAAAAACCATGAAGTGGGGCTTAAAGTCCCGCGCGTGGAGTTGCAGGAGGGTTGGAGATTTTTTTGGGTACTATTTTTGGGGAGTGTTCGA
This sequence comes from Maudiozyma serrabonitensis, assembly GCA_030571355.1. Classification (NCBI taxonomy): domain Eukaryota; kingdom Fungi; phylum Ascomycota; class Saccharomycetes; order Saccharomycetales; family Saccharomycetaceae; genus Maudiozyma; species Maudiozyma serrabonitensis. The sequence goes on along the minus strand of JAJLXS010000052.1, from coordinate 80,074 downwards.
GGGTTTCTTTTGGTAAAATTTTGTGATATGGAGGAGGATGCTGAAAAAACTTTCCTCCTATAAACTCTGTACAAAAATATTAGCATTGAAGAACTTATTTGAAGATTGAACTTACAGAGGGGGTAGGAGTGATTTAACGAATATTTTGAGCAGGGTTTCCAATGTATTTGGGGTAAATTTTGTCAAAATGAATGGAGTGTTGTTTTGAAGAAAAACCCGCCCCACGCTTACGTGCCATTCAGGAAATTAAATTTGACTTTAATTATAAGTTACAGAATTTATTTTTTCTGCAGGTCATTTTACATGAAAAAAATAATTAATAAATTAAGAGAAAGTATGCAAGAAAAAGTTTTTCTCTTAAAAAACTCAGCGGGACAAGTTTTCATATAGCAACTTCGTATAGAGGGAGAAACCCTTCTATCTTTTCTGACTTGCCCCGGTTTTACACAGAGAAACTGCACAAGTAAGCGAAAACATAAAAATTCCCGAAATATATTTTTTCTGATTATGGGAAATAAAAGAATGCAGTCCATTTCCCCCCGAACACTGGGTTTCTCATATTAAGAAAACCCGCACAATTATACAATAAAAATCTGGCTGTCTTTTATTATTTTTCTGCAACAATTATTCAATGTTCAGGTACAGCCGTCATAAACACAGGGAGACCCATGTTTAATTGCTTTTTTATTCCTGCAGTTCTTGTACGACGCCATCTTTGGAGGGGTTGAACCCCTTTTTTCATAAGCATTCACTAAAAGTACCGCGGCAAAGACAAATTTACATCTACATATATTTAACCTTTCTTATCCTCATTTACCTCGCACAGGAATTTATGAATTTGGTAAAAGGAAAACACCGTCAAACACCCCGGAAGCCATCATCTAGAGGCTACACAGAAGTAGCCACGGGAGGTATCAATTTCTTGACATCCTTCCAACTTCATCTGACTGTTAGTATCCTATCGTGTTTCCCATTACTAAATTTGAGTACAAATGGAGCCATCCCTCTTATTCTCATATTACAAGATATCTCAAACTTAGTATATAATCCAAATTGCGTAAATTTCTTAATCTTTGTTTATTCGGCTGTAAGTTTTTAAAGGACAATGCGCAGTAGCCTATTTAGTTATTTTCTTTTTACACAACCCACTCTTCTGTTTAACTATATATTAAATAAAATGGGGGGGCAAAAAGAAAAGACAAGAAATCTAAAAGCTTCACAGTTCAAAAAGCATTATGTAAAAGATGTTAAAAAATGAATTCGCGATATTATGCGATGATGAAGAGTTCTTTAGTTTGTCTTAATGTAAAGAATATTCAAAACTAAGACGGATCCGGGACGGGCAAACAAATTTCTTCTTTTGGTTTTATGGTTCTTGTGTTTTTATTTTGCACATTTTGCTATCCTGGGATCTGTGGCTAAGCTTCATTGCAAACAGATATGAGTTCATCAAACAAAAAAAGAAAGAAATATTTATATTATGACTTTCTTGTCCCAAGATACTGCGTGAAAGCATTGATAATTAATTGCTAACTATTAGGGCAGTTGTGATCTATGTGTATTTTACTGAATAGTTTTTTTTCTGCCTGTTTCAATTTTGCGAATATCTCATGATAGCTACTACAACGATGAATAATTTGCGGAGAAGAATAAATATTTTTTTTTTTGGTTTTTACCATATAATGATTATTTCTTAATGTAACTTGCTCTTTACCGTACAGTTGCCCTTTTAATAATATTGGACAATGAGTACTGAGTGCTTTGTAAACAAGTATTATTTTCGAACATAGTCTAGCCGCTTTTGGCACTTACGGGATTAAACAAGTACCAAGAATTCCTAGATATTATTATAAACAGTGGTGGTATTTACTGATTCTTCTTTGAGGATACTTCCTCGAGAAGACGAAAGAATGCAAAGAGCTCCTATGAGAAATATCAATACAAACAAATTGGAGTTTCTTAGATTTTTATTGTATTAATGTGAGAAACCTTGTTTTATAATTTGTGTATTTTATATGGATGATACTTTCTCCGGTTATTTTTCATCCACTCCGTTTTAGATGGATGAAAATCAGTAAATTTTTACGTGCATGATCAACAGCGTCACCTTCATCTAGTAATAAACAGTCTGCAATGAACACCACGTAGACCAACTAAATAAAGTTGAGATGAGAAAAGAGTATCGTTTATATATTACTGGGCGTATATCATGGTAAAAAGGTCCCCAATAACAAAATACCTACAACGTTATATGATCCAGACTATTTATAGAGAATGGTGTTTTGAGACCCACATTATTGTTACGGGTGTATATTCAGTTTCCGGAAGGAAAATCACTATATATTTGTTACTGGTTAATATTGCTCTTTCCAGATTTTAAGTTTTACAAAAAGGTTAAATGTCCTCGAAAGTATTTTTAATATTTTATAATCAATTAGATGGCCGAAATGTTTTTATAGGATTTTCTTAAAAATGTTTGTCAATAACTTTAATTTACATTATACTTCCACGGAGAATTGATATATTTATTTTAGAAGGATGTAGATATACCATTATTTCAAATATTATTAAGTAATGATTTGAAATAATATTTACTAAAACTTCTTTTATTTTGTATCAATGATAGCTGTATAGTTAATAATATACGTGGGTTTTTGTGAATGAATAGTTACACGTTATTTCATTAATTAATATGTATATATATATATATACTTATATATATGCTACATTACTTGGATAGTTGTAGAGACAATAACATATGGGAAGATACTTATGAGTGTATGATGGTGTGTAATATTAACATTTTTATTCTTAATGGGTAATTCTGTAATAAGTTTATAAACTTTATTACTATTTTTAAATTAATTGTAATGACATTTTTTTAAAGGAAAAAAGTTGAAATTATTTGGCAGATTGAAGTCAAAAGAAAAAGTCACACGAAGGTAGGGAAGAAAGAGATAGAAAAAAACACATTTGCTTATCAATTAGTAATGGTACAATAATAATAATGATAATATTTTTTTTTTTTTATTATTTATTTTTATTTGTTAAAGAAAAGGAAGTAAAAAGAACTAAGTAGTTTCCTATGTTTAAAAATATTCTTTTTAATTCTTGGTATCATTTGAGGTTGATGGCTCATTATTGTCATTAGCATTCATTGCATCATCATCTTCATCTTCATTTTCATCGTCTTCGATCGATGATGATGTAGTATTAGCGCCAGCAGCACCTGTAGCATAATGATTTCTAAAAGATGCAAGCATATCACTTAGATTCCCACTTAAATATGGAGTATTATCAGGACCTTGAGATATAGTAATTCCACTACCTAATAAAGCTTCCAACGGGAATCCATTTAAAGATGGACCTCCTGCACCACCAGCAATTGCTCTACCACTATTTTCTTCATCAGCATCAGTATCATCAACTTCCATTGCATTATCAAGATCATTATCATGGTTATTTCTATTGAAGCGTTCTTGTGGTTTCTTTGTAGTAATATCAAATATATGAGTTTCATCTTCTGGGAATTCAAAATAATTATAAATAACCTTTCTCTTTAAAGCAAAAGAGATTGGTCTAGTATGATTCTTAGCTCTTATTCTCTCAAACCATTGATCAACAGTTTCTTCATCTTTTAATAATGCAACAATTGTAATACTCATATTATCACAACCAATTCCTGTACCTTCAGTAGTTGGAGAACAACATACATCAACAATACGTGATGCAATATCATTTAATGACATATCACCAAGATTAATCCCATGAAGTACTAAATCTACACATTCTTGAGAAGAGAGACAATCCCAAATACCATCACATGCTAAAATAACAAATTCATCATTATTATAATTTAATTGATGTTCAAATATATCTGGAACACAAGTAACAACTTGTTCATGTGGACCTAATTTATCATTTTTTTTAAATTCAAAATCACCAATAGCACGAGAAAGTGCTAAATTACCATTAACACGATCCATTTCAACAAATCCATCAGCTGCATAAATACGAGATCTTTCGGAGATTAAAGTTGGTTTATGATCATAAGATAAAGCTTTAGCATTACCTGAAGTTGATAAAACGGTACGTGAATCACCTGAATTACCGCAAACAATTTTATTTTGTTTTTTTGAAATTAATAAAGATGTTGCAGTACAACCACTATGATCATTTTGTAAGACAGGATCCTTTAATATCGCTTGGTCTGTCTCTAAATAAGTATCAATAAATAATTGGCTTAATTTATTTTCTTTAAAACTTTTTTGTTCTTGAAAAATTTGTGTCATTTTTGAACCAGCAAATTGTGCAACAGCAGATCCACCATGACCATCAAAGATACTATATAATGCAATATGGTCTCTTGTGTCATCTTCTGATAAAGTATTTAATTCTACAATATGAGCATCTTCCATTGACATTCTCCAACCTTGCATAGCACATAAACCAAATGCAGATAAAGTATCTGCACCGGAATGATGTTCTTTATCTATAACAGGATTCGAAAGTATCTGACCCATATTTTATTTCTCACTGTTGTATATATCAGACTTGTGGTTATTACCCTATTACACTATATATATCTATATCTATATATACAAAATATAAAAACAAGATTAAGAACTACTAATACCCATTAAGGGTTGTTTACCAATTGTAGATGAAGACTTTCTTATTAAAATTCATATTTTAATCTTCTTACTTATTTTACAAAATCTAGATACAATTCTCAAGGTCTCTCAAGGTCTGTTCTCTCCTCCTCTATCTCTTTTTCTCTCCAGGTTGTGTATTTATTTATTTATTTTTTTTTCTCTCTTTTTTTTTCTTTCTCGTCTCTCTTCGATTCTTCCTTTTGCGGTGGAATCGTTTTTTTTTCTGTTTCGTCCGCTTTTTGTCTTTTTGTTTGGAAATTTTTCTTTCTTTCTGCGTGCGAACAGATTTTTATTCTGTTATTGAGCGAGCAAAGAGAAAGACAGAAAAGAGAGAGATATTCTGGTGGATGTTTTGGATAGTGTGACAATAATTATGACAATACGGGTGTGTCAGTAAATGTTGGATGCAAATGTATAATAGTGGTCGTAGTATCGCTATATTGTATTATAATTTTATTAATTATTTTATATTCTTGTTGGTTTTTCGCAGTAAATTGTGCGTAAGTGGCCGTGTCCTACAATATCTGGTTTGCCAGAATGATAGTTTCCTTACATGATATTTGTTTGTATTTCATGTAGATAAATTGACAGTCCTTGCAAACATTGAGATATGTACATATGTATCTGTGCAGATATATGATTCAATAATTAAGTGTTACCCCCACTTTGCATATCACTAACTACGATGTGTGAGAGAGAAAAAAAAGCTTTGTCTGTCTGTCTCCGTCGCAAAGGATTGATTGAAATCAATTTCATCTGGCCCGTCCATCGTCTTTAAAAAATAATTATATTATCATGCTATGATAATTACGGATAGTAGAGTAGTTAGTAGTGGCATTTTTCAAGTTTTGGTGAAGAGTGCATCTCTTTCACCCACAGACAGACAACATTCCAAGACCTCTCGATGAGTCAAACTTTTTCGATTAATTTACGTTTTTTGTTTGTTTGACATATCTTACCTATTTAGAATATTATATTGCTTTGTATTAGATTTTTTAAATATATTTATATATTCTTATACTGTTTTATACTATCAAATTAGAACCTAACAACACAACACATTCCCACCCAAACACACATAGAGTAAAGATGTCTTCTCAGATCAAGTTCCAACCGGAACTAGACGTTTTGAAACAATTAGTTATTGAAAATAATGATGAAGATATTAATATGTATCCAGTATACGCATTCTTACCATCTTTAGAATTGACTCCACATGTAGCTTATTTAAAATTAACAAATTTAAATGATAAAAATCGTACAGAATCTTTTCTATTAGAAGGTGCAAAGACTAATAACGAATTGGATCGTTATTCTTTTATTGGTTTATCTCCAAGAAAAATTATTAAAACTGGTCCAACTGAATCATTAGAACAAGATCCTGTAACTTTATTACAAGAAGAATTGAAGAAGACAAAATTAGCTGAAAATGTTCCAGGTTTGCCAAAATTAAGTGGTGGTGCAATTGGTTATATTTCTTATGATTGTGTTCGTTATTTTGAACCAAAGACAAAAAGACCATTAAAGGATGTATTAAAGGTTCCAGAAGCTTATTTAATGCTTTGTGATACTATTATTGCATTTGATTATGTATTTCAAAGATTTCAAATTATTCATAATATTAATACTAAAGAGACAACCCTTGAAGAAGGTTATATTCAAGCTCAAAAAATTATTTCTGAAATTTATAATAAATTAACTGATAATTCTTCTCCAATTGAATATCCTGAACAACCATCAATTAAATTAGGACAAACTTTTACATCAAATATTGGTCAAGAAGGTTATGAAGGTCATGTTCGTACTTTAAAATCACATATTAAAAAAGGTGATATTATTCAAGCTGTACCATCTCAAAGAGTTGCAAGACCAACTTCATTACATCCTTTCAATATTTATCGTCATTTAAGAACTGTAAATCCATCTCCATATTTATTCTACATTGATTGTTTGGATTTTCAAATTATTGGTGCTTCACCTGAATTATTATGTAGTGCAGATAATAAAAATAAAATTATTACACATCCGATTGCAGGTACTATAAAACGTGGTAAGACTGCTGAAGAAGATGATGAATTAGCATCTGAATTATATGGTTCTTTAAAAGATCGTGCAGAACATATTATGTTAGTCGATTTAGCAAGAAATGATATTAATAGAGTTTGTGATCCATTGTCTACTAAAGTTGATAAATTATTAACTGTTCAAAAATTTTCTCATGTACAACATTTAGTATCTCAAGTTAGTGGTACATTAAGACCAGATATGACATGTTTTGATGCATTTAGATCCATTTTCCCAGCTGGTACTGTCAGTGGTGCCCCAAAGGTTAAAGCTATGGAATTAATTGCAGAATTAGAAGGTGAAAGACGTGGTGTCTATGCAGGTGCCGTAGGTAACTGGTCTTATGATCAAAAGACAATGAATACATGTATTGCATTAAGAACAATGGTTTATAGAGATGGTGTTGCTTATCTACAAGCTGGTGGTGGTATCGTTTTCGATTCCGATGAATATGACGAATATGTCGAAACTATGAACAAAATGTTAGCTAATCATAGTACAATTGTTCAAGCTGAAGAAATTTGGGCATCTAAAGTAGGTACCGTATAAACATCATGTCAGATTATTGTTATATTGGTGGGACCTTTCCTTACATATTTTACTATTTCTTTCAATACTATTTTTTTATTATTTAAAAATAAGTAAATTAAACAAAAAAATAAATATCATTATGAAGAATTATAAGGACTTTTGTTTTGAGTAATTTCTTTTCTGAAAGGTATTCAATTCAAGTACTATTAAAGATTCTCATACTGTTTTGTTTTTTAAATAAACGAATGTTGAATGCGTTAAAATATACAAGATTTATATACTATGTATAAATATAAATTATTGGGAAATGCTATAGAAAGATGAATGAAAAAAAATAAACCACAAATGTTGAATAAAGTAGCCCCTGCCCCTCTATATCAATAAGTTAATATGAAAGAAAATGAATTGTGAAGTTAGCTGGAAATTTAGCAAAACTGAAAACCGATTATAAGTTATGGGAAAACTTATTTTTGGTATTGGTTACGGAAGTACTTAGCAGCTTCAACCATGTGAGTCAAAGATTCTCTGGTTTCATCCCAACCTCTAGTCTTCAAACCACAATCTGGGTTAACCCAGAACTTTTTAGCTGGGTAAGTCTTTAGAATAGTTTCAATCTTTGTAATGAATTCTTGAGTAGATGGAACTCTTGGAGAGTGAATATCGAATAGACCTAGACCAATATGGTTTGGATAGTCCTTAAATTCAGCAATGTAGTTGGCATCGTCCTTCTTGGAGAATTCGATAGAAACAACATCAGCATCTAGAGCCTTGATATGGTTTGGATCCAAATCAGAATAACAGAAATGAGAATGGATTTGTGTCTTGTTAGAAACACCAGAGGTAGCAACTCTGAAAGCTTCAGCAGCCCAAACTTGGTAAGCAGATCTTTCGGCACCTGCTCTTAGTGGTAGACCTTCTCTAATAGCTGGTTCATCGACTTGAATAATCTTAATACCGGCAGCTTCAAGATCATTAACTTCATCTCTTAGAGCCAAAGCTAATTGATAAGCTTGAGTTTGTTGATCAATATCATCTCTTGGGAAAGACCATCTTAGACAGGTAATTGGACCAGTTAACATACCCTTGACGTGCTTCTTAGTGATAGATTGAGCGTAGACAGATTCCTTGACAGACATAGCCTTTGGTCTGGATAGATCACCAACAATGATAGGTGGTCTAACGTATCTGGAACCATAAGATTGAACCCAACCGTTTGTGGTGAAAGCATAACCCTTAAGTTGTTCACCAAAGTATTGAACCATATCATTTCTTTCTGGTTCACCATGAACTAGGACATCTAGATCAATTTCTTCTTGGAATCTAATGACTCTTTCAATTTCGGAGTTAATGAACTTTTCGTATTCTTCAGCAGATAGTTGACCCTTGTTGAATTTATTTCTGTTGATTCTGATGTCCTTAGTCTGTGGGAAAGAACCAATGGTGGTAGTTGGGAACAATGGTAAGTTGAAGACAGGTCCTTGTTCAGCAAGTCTTTGAGGGAATGGAGCAGCTCTGGTAGACATCTTAGCATCAATGGAGGATACTCTGTCCTTAACGGTTTGATCGTTAATGAAGGAAGAGTTGGCTCTAGCGGTAATAGCGGAAGCATTAGCTTGTAAAGCAGCAGAGACATCTTGACCAGAAACGTTCTTGGCAATAGTAACAACTTCACCAAGCTTTTGAGTAGCAAAAGAGAAGTAATTCTTTAATTCAGCATCCAACTTAGATTCATTTTCCAAATCAACTGGAGTGTGTAACAAAGAGGAAGAAGTAGCGACAATAACTCTTTCGGCACCTAGTTTAGCAATAGCTTGTTGAACAAAAGAAGAGGACTTAGCAAAATTGTTCTTCCAGATGTTTCTACCATCAACAATACCGACAGATAGAGTTTGGTTTGGACCAATGGCGGCTAGAACATCGTTAAATTGTTCTGGAGCTCTAACAAAATCGAAATGGAAACCTGAAACTGGTAGGTTCTTTAGAGATTCCAAGTTTGGAACAACAGTACCGAAATAAGAAGCTAGAGTAATCTTTGGTAAGTTAGATTGTTGACCGAAGTAAGTGTAAGCCTTCTTAATAGCAGCTTGAACGTTAGCTGGAAGATCTAGAACTAGAGTTGGTTCATCCAATTGAACTTCAGTGGCACCAGCAGCAGCTAATTTTTGTAGAATTTCAGCATATAGAGGTAGCAATTGATCTAATAAAGAAATTGGATCTAGTTCCAAGTTATCTTTGTCAGCCTTACCTAAGTATAAGTAAGAAACTGGACCAACTAAGACTGGTCTAGTTTGAATACCAAGAGCCTTAGCTTCTAAGAATTCATCAACTGGCTTTTGACCATTTAATTTGAAAGATAAGTTCTTACCGAAGGTTGGTCTAACGTAATGGTAGTTAGAATCAAACCATTTAACCATCTCTAAAGCGGTGACATCAACAGCTGGTTCGGAATTAGTGGCTTTTCTTTGTAGACCTCTACCCATGGCAAATAAGACATCTAGTTGAGGTAGTTGATACTTAGTGTAACGTTCTGGAATAACATTAAACAAAACAGATAGATCTAGAACTTGATCGTAGAAAGAGAAATCATTGGAAGCAATGATATCGACACCAGCATTCTTTTGCAGTTTCCAGTTTTGTTCTCTAATTTCCTTACCGACCTTTAAAAGATCTTCGGCAGAAGTCTTACCATTCCAGTAAGCTTCAGTAGCCTTCTTTAATTCTCTATTTGGTCCGATTCTTGGGAAACCTAAAACAGCAGATTGAACCATTTTTTTTTCTATTAAATAATTAGGGGAGAGCTATAAAGCAAAAAATTAAAAAAAAGTGTGTAAAATAAGTCGAGAACCTATAAGTTAACACAGGCAATTGATGCTTTGATGATGTTTTTATGAATGTAATTAATAGAATAGATAAGAAAAGAAATAAGAATATTATATTTTTAAAAGTTCAATCAATTTGAAAAGGGGTATCGTTTATATATTAATTTTTTTTATTTTTGAATTTTGAATTTAAGATGTCTCATTTTTTTCAATAACCCTATTAACTGACTCTCTATTGTCAAATTCCACTCTTTTTTAGGTTTTTCCCTCTGTTAACCACATCGAGAGCGAGAAAAAACAGTGAGAGTTCCACGGTTTTTGGGATTTTTTTTTCTTCTTTCAAATTTCTTCGCTTCACTAACAATTATAAGTACGTAAGAGGACTTTAACGAAAGAGAAGCATCTACACATGTGCAAAAAATATGAATAAATTACGAAGAGAGTGTTAAAGAGATAGTGATGATGTGATGTGATATTATGTGAAAATGAAGTATTCACACAATTTTTTATTTGTGTGTTCTAGTTTTACTATTACAGTAATTTTATAGAACGAGTTGCAAGAATTAATAGATTATGTATTCATGTAAGGATATGTGGGTTTCATTAAACTAGAATTTGGATATATTTTTAGCTGCTATCATCCTTCAGTAAAAAAAATAATAGTGGCTAGTTTTGATTCAAGATGAGTTCAGTGTGATTGACTGATAAAAAACAAAACAATAATGTGATGATCGTACAGAATATATACACATATTTTTTTAATACTAAGTAGTTTGAATATTCAAAGAGCAACTAAAAGCGATAGTATTCACTATGAAGAATCTTGTGTTTTTTTTGTTTAACGAGAAGTAATTGTAATTGTGACACCATACTCATTTTTTCTTGTATTTTTTTATGTCAACTAATTTGATAATTAATACAAACTTACATATGTATTTTACACAGTATGTACAATTGTTGGTAGAAAATAGATAAATATGATTATTACTCTTGGTATTAAGTTAGTTAAGCAATTGTTGCAGCCACAATTACAATTCCTTGTGTTAATATTTTTCAAAGATTCATTGACTGATGTCCTACGAATAGAAATTTTATTATTCATACCATCATCCATACCCTATGTGTGTGTTAGTGCTTCTATATTGTCAATATTTCAATATGGGAAGAGTCAACTTCATGGAAAACAAAATATGATAATTTGACAGAGATGCGTATATGAATGACTACTAACATAACTTCTTCTTATGCCCGAGGTGACTGTTCCAAAGGATCGGCTGCCTAGTTGCAGGCGGAGAACGTGGGGGATGAAAAAGATAGAAAGAACGAAAATATGAGGACTCCGATAGATTAATTACATATTACGCAGAAATGTCTGTACAACAGGTAAAAAATTAGGGGGTGTAAATGCACGTGATTTTTAATGTTTGTCACAAATTGTGAAGAACTGTGGATCACGTGCATTATTCGTATTTTCAGTCACGTGCGGTTTTCGAAAAAAGATGCTCTGAATGAGGGTAACTTAGAAAGAAAAACTGAAATGGTTTTCAATTAATGAGGAAAAAAGTGAAAACAAATACTAACTACGATACTTCTTCATTAAGAATAAATAAAATTGGAAACAGCATAATTAATGCTTCATCATGTTAAATTTGTAATTGAAGAAATTAATTCAAAGATAGAAACTTTATAATCAAATAAAATAAGGAAAGGAATACCAATATGAGTAAAGAGCCTGGTCATAATTTAACTAGAGAATTTAACAAATTGACCTCAAGAAATGAAGAACTAGCTAAACAAGATAATACTCTACGGAGAGAATATACCACTTTATTTAGAAAAGTATCGAGTCTCATAGCTACATTAAGACAAATGGACGATGACCTAAAGAGTATGGAAACGGAGGATGAACCACGATTGATCTCAGAGAAAGCATTGGAAGTTGCACCTGCTTTAGATTGGTATAATTCACAAATAAGGATAATACAAAAAGTCCCAGATTCAGAAGAATTTGAACTTCCGAAAGAATTATTAGATTCTTATAAAATATATAAAAATACACCATTGTTGTATAAAGACGCTCAAGAATCTGAATAAAATTGATTTATTATTCACCACACGGTTTCATGATTAATTAATAATAATAGTGATACTTCATGGTTATTTCAAAAAAAACTCCTAACATTCATTCAGCTGTAGTAAAATTATTACTATCACCTTTAGATATATATATATAACTGTAATAACATTTCATGCATTTTACTTTTTTTTATTTCGATAATGGCGACGATGGAACCGAAATTTCATTTGTCATTTCATTAACTTTATGGATATCATCAGGTTTAATTTGTAATTTCCTGTCATGTTTGATTATATTCTCTAATCCACGTACATTGATGAATAACTCACAAAGAAATTTTCTTACTTGAGGTTTAAATCTAAATTTATCCAACATGTCTAATACTTTAGTAACCATTATTTCTCTTTCGAATAATGCTGGACCAAACTTATTATTTATATCAGTAATGTTCTTGATTGCAGCATTGGATAAGATGTGGTTCCCTAGTTTACTAATGGATTCCATAATTTCTTCGATTATGCCACTCTCAAGACCATTTGATAACATACTTGATATTGTATTGGCGCGACTTCTCAAAAAAGTTGCTTCTTTGTTAAGATCAGGAACAAGAGTCTCCGATGGTTTGGCATTTTGTTCAGAAAAGGATAATTGATCAACTTGATAACTTTCATCGTTGGTATTTTCAATAATATTCTTCTCAGAAAGTAAATGATTTAAATCAATCTTAACAGGAATAATATCACCAAGTATTTCACCGCTAACTTTATTGAATCTAATCATTTCATTCTTGTATTCCTTTTGAATTATCCATCTCTTTTCATTGTATGATAAGAATTTATCCAATCTATTTGGTAATGCAATCCCTACTGGGTAGTATTGGATATCAACAGTGCAGTTCCATCCCATTTCATCTAAGATTTCACAACCCTCTCTTGTAGAACTAATTAAACCAAGAGCATAAAATGCTGTAAATCTAACTTTAGTGACACTTGCTCCATACGATATTTGTAAAATATCGTCAACAAGAGAATAATTGTCCAGTAAACCAATACCCAATTCAGTAGATCCAATGAATCCACAGCACCACATTGCTGACTTCAAATCAAGGACATCAGATGGATTTTCATTTTTCATTCCTTCCGTCACATATTTTTTGATAACATTCATAAATTTGACTAGATCACCACTTTGACTTAAAAGCGTTATACCATCCTCTGTTCTTGATAAACTTTCATAAAAATGAAGAGGTAAACGATTCGCAGCAGTTGTAACCCTGTCATCCAGGTTTTCACCCCGAAGCATATATACAGTATTCCTTAAAAATTGTTCTACGATATCAACATATTCTTTATTCTTTGTTTCTAGCCATGAGTTACGTTGCATTTCAATGAACCCAATATCATTTAGAAGATGAAATCCATAAGGTCTACTCAATAACTCAAATAGAATGGGGGAACTGATAAATACCATTTGGTTTAAAATTGTTCTAAGAGATGAACTCAATTCTTGAGATTTATCACCTTCGGCGATGTATTCATATAGAGCTTGATCAGCTATTGCAACAACATTGGGACTTAAATCATACAATTGTCTTGTTATCATTTCAAACATGTAACGTTCGATGTTCATGTTTGTTTCTGTAAGGGTAGTGTTTTCAGTATGCATATATAAGCTCTCTTTCAAATGTTCACCTAAAAGTTTCGTTGCTCTCATTCTGACATTTTCATTCGATACAACAAGAGCCCTGCCCATAATATTTCTACAATGAGAAGAGTATTTTAAGTCTAGTTCTGGAAGAGTAAAAAGTAAAAATTTTAACCCAATGCGAGAATCAAACTGGAACATCTTATAAATAACTGTAAAAAAATTCCACCTTAGTAGTATATTAATACCATTTTCCGATTGGGTGAGGACACCAATAAATTTAAAGTATCCTGGTATTATTTTAACTTTTAAAGAATTTTCATTAAAAATATTAGATGACGATCCTTCCTCTATTGCTTTGAATACAAGAGATGCCAATTGTGGAATAATCTTGGTGTCATCTACTAATATTTTCATACCCTCGGGATTTGTAGTTAACATTTTGAAAAAAGAGCATCCAACTTGAATAAACTTTTCTGCAAGTCTAGAGCCTTGATTAACGTCTGAGAATCGCAACCTTAACGGTCTGTAAAAAACTAAAAGCCTTCTAATAAATTTAGTAGATCTTACTAATTCTTCCAGTTGTTTTTGTTTCATGAGTGGACCCTCTAATAGTTCTTGGATAATATTCCAATTCCATAAGGTGAAGTCTTTGGTTTGTAAAACTTTCGTATCATAAACCATTTTTCTAAATATCAAATCATCGCCATCATCAATTAATAATGAATCTTTTACCTTTTTTGAATTTTTTCTCAAATGTTCGTTGTAGTCTATATGTTTCACTCCCAGAGTATTCCTACCTCTATTCATATCCTGAATGATCTTCTGAAACTTGTACGATTTTTGAAATACAGTTGAATCATTTTTGGCACAGCTTTTATACGCAGAGTAATTGCCATCCCTTATCAAATTATTTTTCATGTTTGTATATTCCGCTAGTAAATATCTGGCTTTATTCACTAATTTTTCCTTTAGTTTCCCTTCTTTCGGTGTGTCAATCAAGCGTGATAACAGTTTGATAAAATTACATTTATCTAATATCGACACTATTAAAACTAATCTTTGATTAAATGACGACGATTCGTTTAAAAAGGTGGAGGGTTCCACATGTCCAGCATATTTTCTACCCTTCTGTTTGCTATGATATTTGATGTGTAAAACATCCATAAATATGTCAATTAAGTATTGTGCACAAATTGGTACCTCAATAAATGCCAAAAGTTCTTTAATAGGTTTAAAATTATCTACAGAAAACAACATCAAACCGTTGTCGTTTTTAAATGCTCTCGAAATTAATGCAGAGGAATTTTGCAGTTTGTCTGTATTTATTGATCCCTTCCCATTAAAATCAGAAAACACTGTAGCAAGCACTGAAATATTAAAGTCTTCTAAAAAGTATTTTCTAGTGCTTTGTGTGGCCATAAGCTCTAAAATTGTGTCCAAAATTAGTGACGCCATGGAAAACAACGAATAATCTTTTAAAAGTCCCTCTAATACTCTCATCCCACCACATTCATTTACTAACTGAGGATGCTCGAAACAAAATTCTAGCAAAGTCTCAATTGCAACCGTTCTTATGTTGTCGTCCAACTTCTCTACACAACTGATCACAGCTTGTACTATACCTTTGGTAATCCCTGTTTTATATTCGGCCAAGAGACGTATTAATTTAACTGCTTGTTCTCTCTCTATGATATTGTTGTTGTCTTTGGCCAGAGACATTATGAGAAATATATCTATATGTCTCTTGAAAAGAACATGGATGAAATCTTGACCATCTACCAGGTAACGGCAGATTCTATATGCAGCTGATGATATTACTTTATCGTCACGTAGTAAAAGGTCTTGGATCGAGTTTAAAAAGGACGTCAAAACTAAATCTTCTCGAAGCTCGGGAAACTCTTTCAATAAATCCACTAATTTATTTGACTGTTGCAGAACGTAGTCTGATGAAATTGAAGGGTCATTCAGACTTTGCATACATTCACTGATCTTCCATGTTCCATTTTCAACCGTGCCATTGATTGGTGTCTGGGACCTTGATCGACTTTCAGTTTCAAATGTAGATATTGTTGAATCAGTACTAGTAGATATTTCTACAGAATTATGAGCTATACTACTGGTTAATGTTGGTTGGTGTTCGTGGTTGGCTTGAAAATTACTACTATCTAACACTTCTAGATCTCCTACTGTAATTGATTCACTAGAGTTGGATATTTTTTCAATAGCTTGTAATCGTCTTGCAGATTCGTATTTCTCTGTTAGAATTTGGATCTCATTTTCCAGTTTCTTTATTGTTTTATCCAGTTCCCGAATTTGGGTATTTGTTCTAATACGTATAGAATGCTTTTGTAAATGTTCAGTAGAATATGTCCCACTATATATATTACTACCTGTTGTATCTCGTAACTTTTCAGTATCATCTTTTCTTTTCTTTACCTTTTTAAGTTCTTCAGTGAGACGGTTTATTTCTGACTTAACATTTGCCAGCATTCTAGTAACGTTGTTTGCTGATCGTCTTGATTGTAGGGGACTTGATGGCGATGAATGGATGTCATCTACTTTTCTAGTGGACGTAAACGATGTAGATAATACTAAGCTCTGTTTTTCCTTCTTGGATGTATTACTAGTCCTCAACCTACTTGGCATTGATGTTGGTGATATATCATTGTTAAATTCCTTAGAATTTAATGTGATTTGAGGGCTGAGCGTCGGATTAGATAATTCCATCTTAAATCAACCAAAAGATGGTAATAGTTTGTTTAAACCTTCAATGGTTTCTAAATCTTTTGAGATGTCTAAGTTTCTATATTTTCATTTAAATTTTGTTTAAGATATGACATAACCTTTAATATTGGATCTATTTTTTAATGAAGTTAAACTTCGCCTTACTTGGATGAAAAGGAATCCGAATCGCAATCTAAAGCTGAGCTTGACCACAATCAACGATGATAAATTAGGCCCTGGAGGTGAGGGTTTATAGAAAAAAATGCATTAGTTATTTTGTTTATAAGATACTGTGTGTAGATAGGATATAGACTGTTAAAAATTTCTTCCAGTTATATACTGGGTAGTTATGTACATGTGATATTAGTGCCTCGAACAGAAGACCGTGAGAGTTCATGCTCATTCATCCACGTCGTCTAATAATTGAGAAATGCCATTTAGAGAATCGTTCCTGTCTTCTATTTCATTCAGTTGACTTCCGAGTCCATGTCTCTTGAAGAAGCTGGACATACCTTGAGTAAATTCTTTCAACGTCGATACGTCATAGATCCAACACCCGCCAAAGATAAACATGGAGAATAACCCAACTGAGAGACCAGATGATAAAAGCAGGGCCTTAGTAGCCTCACCTTGGTATATACTCCTTGGAGGATTGTTATTAGAGTGGAATATTGATGGTTTGTCTAAATTTATAGTAAAAGGGTTTCATGTTAGTAAAAAAATATCAACAAATAAAAGAGGGTTTATTGTGAAATTAATTGGTGGAAAAGCTTAGAATCAAACATACATTTAAGAGTATTCATTGTTCTGTGTATCATTCTTGAGCAAATTAATGTCAGTGCAGTCCCAGCAAAGAACCGCACCATCTGGTCTGTTTGTCTATAGGTCTTGTCACTGTTGAGATAGTTGTTAGACACATTACTCATTCCTTCGGAGCTATGTTGGGACATGGGTCGGAGCAGATAGAGTTATTGGAGTATTATAAGCCTAGAAACTAACAAAGGTTTGATATATCGTTTATTACTAATTATTCATTCGTTACTTACTTGGTGACTATGGTTCATAAAATTGATCGAGACTATTAAAAAAAATGAAAAATTAGGGTTCAGATAATAGTAATCGAGGTATCTATAATGGAAAGCGTAAGATAAAGAATGGAACCTAAAGGAAAAACACGATGAATACATCGTTATATATCGACTAAACAAAATAAATGAATGACATAAAAATGTAAATTTACACTACAATATAGTTATATGTATATGTATATGTATATATATACTTGCGAATAGATGTATGAAGATGAATTGATCAAATTAATCTTGTCTCATCCTTAGGTTTCTCTTTATCACTTTATCTTTCTTAATAATATATACCACAGCACCCCAACCAGATAGAGCATCACGATCAGCAGCATTCAAAAGGGCCTGACTTATAGTTTCGAAAAGATCTTCAGCTTCTAAGTTTGGTTCATATAATGATTCACACATACCAAACAATTGATCAGATGCAGTCCCACTAACAATAAAATCCTTTGCTTCATCGATACAACCAATTAAATCAAATCCAGCAATGAATGGTTTACCAGATTTAGAATTAATCCCAGCAACTACAGGTCCTACAAAATATGGGCCAAATCTTTTTTCATATAATGAACTCGATACTAATTGTGTAAATGTTTCAGGTTCAATAGGTCTATCTTCTTTCAATTTGTATATATTTGTCTTGTAACGAAATATTTCACTTAAAGTGGTAACATCTGTAGCTAAACCCGTAACACCCATGAATACATGACCGTAATTGAATATCTTCTCAAAGTTGTTAGCGACACCGAGCGATTGACTACCTAAACGTAGATCACACGCAATGGCAACACAATCTTTACCTGTCATGGCTACCACAATACCACCATTAATTGAACTTGGATCAGACATAATATAATTAATGATATTAGTGTTTTTCTATTTTGAATAAATTAAATTAAGGAAAAATTAAATTATACTTTCTATATTAATATTAACAACTAAAACTTCCTGAGTGATAATTAACCTATTAGATTAGTTTATATTTCTCTACTATGTTGTGTAAAAGTATTTTAATTATAATTTATAACTGCTCTTGCTGTTACTGTTCAAGTTCCTATGGAATAGAAAAGCTATGAGGGCAAGGCCTTAATTAGCAAGTAAAAAAAAAGAAGGCTATTAGAACCTCCTACATAGAGTACTATTATATTTTTTTGCCACCTGAACTTCGTTCAACGTGATAATAATTGAGCCAAAATAGTTTCCAAATCACGTGACTCGGCAACTTCTTTATGTAACTATACACGACAGCATATCATATAAGAACTAATTAAACTGTTGATGTTTCTCTACTAAGAGGTATCTGACAGTACACCTTACTATATAAGACAATGCCAGGTTGACATTGCTATCAAACATCAATCGTTATATATATATATATATATATATGTACGTATTCTCGTCGAGATACAATAAAATATCAACTATAAATATTCTGTTTTTAGATCATGGTAACAAGCACAAGCGAGTAGGTGTAACATTCAATTTTTTCTCTCTCCTAACGAGAATAAGCACTCCTAATGGATATTCCAGGACGATCTATTGATCTAAACCCACACATACATATATGCTCCCTCTAATCAATTACTCATTACACTTCCTTATTGAGTAAAGTCAGTAAAACCTTCTTAATTTATTTGCTGCTTTTATTTTTTTCAAGTATTAAATATATACATAGTTTTTTATTAATTTTTGGGATTTGTACGGTGCTCTCTCTGTATTATTTGGGGAAGTAAGTAAGACGCGTCGTCCTTATTCCTCCTTTCTTTAAATAAGTTTACTTTTAATTCATACTTGTACGCTACTTTCTTCGTAGAAAGGCATACTTTTTTTTTTCGTTTGGTGTTTTTTTTTGAATTATTGTTTGTTTACATTTCGGTCTCCTTTGCCACTTTGCATCGATATCTTTTAAACAAGAAAGAAAAAAATTTTGATCTTCATTCAAATAATAAAAAGAGGTCCGATCAATTTCGATTATAATTATAAGTACTTTGAAGATTGAAGGAAGGATATCAGGTTAGAAATTAAGCTTAGAACCAACCGACGATATAGATAAATGTCACAAGTTGAAGAACCAATCGTTGATAATTCCCAATTAGAACATTCTGTTCATTCATTAATGTCAACTGCACCTGCTGAAGGTTCACAAAATGGTGAAATGATGGAATCTCACGGTTTTACATCAGCTGCATCCCAAAATCATAATTCAACAAATGAAACTCAAGTAGAACAAGAAGATGGTGAAGAACAATATGATGCAGAAACTGATTTGGCATTAGCTTCTTTTGTTCCATTGGAAAAATTACAAGTAAATGGTATCACAGCTGCAGATTTAAAAAAATTAAGAGAAGATGGTTTACATACTGTTGAAGCTGTAGCTTATGCACCAAGAAAAGCCTTATTAGAGATTAAAGGTATCTCTGAAGCAAAAGCTGATAAATTATTAAATGAAGCTTCAAGATTAGTTCCAATGGGATTTGTTACAGCGGCAGATTTTCATTCAAGAAGATCTGAAATGATCTGTTTAACAACAGGTTCAAAAAATTTAGATACTTTACTTGGTGGTGGTATAGAGACAGGTTCAGTAACAGAATTATTTGGTGAATTTAGAACAGGTAAGTCTCAATTATGTCATACTTTAGCTGTAACATGTCAAATCCCATTAGATATTGGTGGTGGTGAAGGTAAATGTTTATATATTGATACAGAAGGTACATTTAGACCAATTAGATTGGTTTCTATCGCACAAAGATTTGGTTTAGATCCCGATGATGCTTTAAATAATGTTGCATATGCAAGAGCTTATAATGCAGATCATCAATTAAAACTTTTAGATGCAGCTGCACAAATGATGAGTGAATCAAGATTTTCTTTAATCGTTGTTGATTCTGTAATGGCTTTATATAGAACAGATTTTTCTGGTAGAGGTGAATTAAGTGCAAGACAAATGCATTTAGCAAAATTTATGCGTGCATTACAAAGATTAGCTGATCAATTTGGTGTTGCTGTAGTAGTAACAAATCAAGTTGTTGCACAAGTTGATGGTGCTGCAATGTTTAATCCTGATCCAAAAAAACCGATCGGTGGTAATATTATGGCACATTCATCAACAACAAGACTTGGATTTAAAAAGGGTAAAGGCTGTCAAAGAATTTGTAAAGTTGTTGATTCACCATGTTTACCTGAAGCAGATTGTGTATTTGCAATTTATGAAGATGGTGTTGGTGATCCAAGAGAAGAAGATGAATAAAATATAAAATATAATTAAAAAGAGATTTGCATTTATTCTTATATATAATTTTGTATGTATTTTCCTGTACCTTTTCTAAGAAAAAAAGAAAAGGAATGTAAAATAATGATTATTTACAAAAGTAAACAATATTGAAATATTTACTTGTTCTTTTTTTTTTAAAGAGTTGGAACCTAGTTAAAAGGCCAATATTTCTTTGCTTGATATAAACATTAAAAAAAAAAAAGATGCAAAAAATTATTTCTTTAAAAATCACACTGTACGTGTAGGCATATGGGTTCAATTCCAGTTAATAATGTCACAGTCTAAGAACTTACACTCAATTGTAACGTTCCCTATATCACTATTTGATAAGCGGTTGCATTTCTGCTTATGTTGTCTTGTAGAGTATAATCCATTTTATCGATCTTATATTTTATTAATAGTTATATAGTATTATTTTACAGTTTATTCTTCGTAGTTCTCTTTCAAACCCGAAATATAATATACATAAGAGTTAGGACATAGATATTTTTTCCTTCCATCATTCATGCTCTTTATATATGTTTGGTATTACGTTGTTTTCTTGTTCATACAAGAATCCCTTCATCTCAGACCAAGTCAGCTAAGCCTATTCTATTATCCTTGATTACTGACTTTCGTCGTATCATTTATTATTTCTTTGCTCTTAATAAGCTTATGCTATTGCTCTATGGAGAATTAGGATTCATCACTATTCATTGTCCCTCTATGTCTCATTCTAATATTATTGTTATATGAGTATCCTCTCCATGTGGGAGAAACAGCCGCCGGATTAAAAATATGAACTTTGTTAGCATTTTATCAATTCCGGTGGCGGAAGATAGAGTAACTAGCAAAGCAAATAAGCTCTGCTCCTTCCCCCCCCCCCCGCTCCACACGTTTCTTGTTGAAATTTTATTTAACCAATCGCCCATCCCGTCAAAGGCAGAAGAAATATATATATATATACTCATTTCGTCCTACAAGAGACAAAACAATACGCCCTACAGGATTTATTTACTATCAAAAAAAGATCTATAAAGTCCGTCCCCAGCTCGTAAACAATGATTAACAGTTTCTCAGTCTCCGTCTCCGCCTTTGTCTCTGTCGTTGAAACCTCTTCCCCCCCTTTTTTTCTGTCTTCTTTCACTATTTAATAATACTAAATTCTCTCACTGTAAATTTACTCTCTTCTCTTTTTTTTTGCCCCAGAATAAATATTACGATTTATTCTTAGTCTGTGATTGTTGACCATCAAAGTCTACTTTTAATCTTATTACTGAAAGGAGAGTGCGAGTAAAAGGGGAAGGGAGCACAGATACGTCTTTATAGATTAGAATTCGGAATATAAACGAAAAAAACAATAATATTAAGTAATTAGTTGAACTTTCAACGAGCACCCCCCTCAATGATATAATTTAATAGCAGTTTGCTTTCGATTGAGATGAAATTATGAACAAAAAGATGATTGTTTGTTCGCTTGCATTTATTATTTTAGTTTATTTATAAATAATCTTTGATCTGTATTAAGATATTATACATCTTTGATCTTTTCCTATTTAAAGGAAAGCTTACAAATATATACTAACATATACTTCAGGTAAATTATTATTAATTTTAATCTTTCTTTTACTTTTATTTTAATTAGATATCAGCTGGAACTAATATCATTAATATCCTTTCGTTTTGTTTTAACTACATTATATATGAATTATGTTGAAACGATTAGTTGGTGGTAGTAGTAGTAGTAAATCAAAGGAAAAAGAATTGATTACGAATAAAAGAAAAAATATTAAAAAGAAAGATGATCAAACAAATAATATAAATAAAAAAATATCATCACATAATAGAAGTCGAAGTAATACTAATACTAATTCATCATCTGTAGCAAACAATGCAAAACCCAGAATTTTAAAAACTTCAAAAAATGTTTTAAATGAAGTTAATTCAAATAAACATTTTAATGATACAAATTTAATTATTAATCAATCATCAAATTTAAATGAAAAAACTATTGAAAATTTTAATAATAATAATGAAAAAATTGTGAATGACGACGGAAATTATACAACATTACCTGATAATGGTAATAACGTTAATCACCGTCATCATCATCATCATCATAATCATCATCATTACCACACACATGATTCTGAATCAAACAGTAGAACAATTAGTGATGTTGGTGTAACACCTCCTCGAAATGAAATCCTTCAGGAAACACTTGAAGAACATTATGAAGATAAGAATGATAATAGTAATAAGAAACAGGTGAATGATATTGAAAGACAATTGTTATTTCCCATAGCTACTGATTTATTACCATTTGGAGATGGATCTAATAAAGTATTTGGTTATGAAAATTTTGGCAATACATGCTATTGTAACTCGGTATTACAATGTTTGTATCATTTAGATAATATTAGAGATATCATATTAGAGTATCCAATGAGAGATCCCGGTATTGAAAGAAGAAGAAAATTTAAAACAATTGGTAATACACCAAGAGTCTTTACTAGAGAAAGTTTTGAACCATTAGGAAGTGCCTCAAATAATAACAATAATAATAATTCTTCGAATAATAGTTCGAAAATTAGTAACGATGAAATTTTATACAATGATTCAGAGACAACAAATGATTTACAGGATAATGAAATGTTAACAACAAAATTGAAAGAGAAAGATACACATAAGAAAAATTCATTCAAACATGCTTTAAGCAAGTATGGTTCAGATGCAGTACTATCGAATAATTTATTACCTGATGCTGCATCTTTTTCATCAAAGAAGAAAGATGATAAACAACAATCAAATCATGTAAAATCAGGTCCTGTACATACCATCATTATGTCATCAGATTCAATGACTGAAAAATTACATGATGGTTATAAGACAATTATCGTTGGTAGAAAGGATAAAAATGATAAAAATTTTGATAAGAGTCGTAAGTCAATAAAATCACGGTCAGCTCCAACAAGTCCCACTTTAAGTGCTAATAAGAAAATAGATTTAGTACCCTTGAATAAGGATCAAAATTTACCTTACTCAATTGAACAAAGAAAGAAAGCGGCATTAATTAGGGGACCTGTTCTTCATATTGACCACATGATTAATGTTTCTGCTAAACCTAATCTTTATAACACTTTGAAAGATATCTTTGAGTGTATTAATGAAAATGAAAATTTAACAGGGATTGTATCACCAACAAAATTTGTGAAGACTTTAAAAAGAGAAAATATTCTATTTAATTCTTCAATGCAACAAGATGCCCATGAATTTTTAAATTTCTTGTTAAATGATCTTAATGAATACTTAACTTATCACGCTGCTAATGTACCCTTAAATATAAAAAATACAGTTATTGAACAATTCCAGGGTACTCTAAGTAATAGATCAAAGTGTTTAACTTGTGATACGGTGACTGCAAGTGAAGAACCATTCTTAGATTTCCCAATAGAAGTTAAAGATAATGAAAGCATTGATATTCAGGAAGTATTGCGTCATTATCATCAAAGAGAAATCCTTACTGGATCAAATAAATTTTATTGTAATCAATGCTATGGACTTCAAGAAGCTGAAAGATTGATTGGTTTAAAGAAATTACCAACTACTTTAGCAATTAATCTGAAGAGATTTAAATACGTTGAAGAACAGAATGCAAATGTAAAATTATTCAATAAGATTGCATACCCTGCAAAACTTTCAGTCGAATCTACATTTGATCCTGAAGTCTCAAAGGAATATGAATTGACAGGAGTTGTTATTCATCTTGGAAGCAGCCCGCAACATGGACATTATGTGTCTTTATGTAAGAGTAAAATTTTTGGGTGGTTACTTTTTGATGATGAAACAGTTGACTCTGTTGATGAATTTACAGTTCTTAGATTTACAGGTGATTCCAAAGACCAGAGTACAGCTTATGTTCTGTTTTATCAAGAAACCAAATCTGATATACATGAACACAGTGATTCTTCTCAAAAAATTGGTGAATCACCTAGGTTAAGAAGTTCTGATGTGAATGACCCGGAAGACAATATTTCTCAATTGATAAAATACGATGATTTGATCACAGAAACTAAACGTAGGGAAAAAATTCTACTACAGCAACAACAACAACAAGATTTAATGAGCAGGGAAAACAGCACAAATAAAGATAAAGGAGTTGGAGGCACAGTTAAAGAACGAACTAAGAAGAGTAGTAGTTCATCCAATAAATCCAAAAGAAGATCAAAAATTTTGAGCTTCATGAAGAGCTAAATTAAATAATAATTTCTTCACTCTTATGAAAGCAAATCTCTCTCAAGTAGATTATATCACAATATTCATATAGCATGTTACTTATATAATACATTTATACATATAATATAAACTATGTGGTAATGAAACAATAATAACCACATATTTCATGAAAACCTCGATGTAATATAACTCTCTGGTTGTGAATGCTTTCAAAAAACTAATTTTTCGTATCATTATAACTTTCTCTATGTCGAGATTTTATAAATGGGAAGTATTTAAGAAATTTCAATATTGAATTAAAATATATGGTACAAAGGGTTACGAACACATTTTTTATTCGGATGGGGCATGTGTAAACAAGTATGAGATAGATTCACCGTTGTGAAGTCTTCTAATAGATTCAGCTAGGGTCGGACTAACATCAATTTGATCAATTATTGGAAGATCCAATTCAACTGGAACTGTATTGGTACAAACAATTCTGGCCAACTTACTATTCTTTAATCTTTCCTTGGCAGAACCAGAGAAGATACCATGAGTTACAATAGCGATAACCTCTTTGGCACCATGTTCTAGAAGAGTATCGCATGCTTTCACCAACGTACCACAAGTATCTGCCATGTCATCAACAATCAAACAGGTTTTATCAGTAACATCACCGACTAGGACCATTTTAGACACTTCATTTGCTTTTTGTCTTTCTTTGTGGATAAGGGCAAAATTTAGATCCAATTTGTCAGCTAAAGAGGCAACTCTCTTAGCACCACCAGCATCTGGTGATACCAAGATGGCGTTTTTAAGGTCAGTCTTTGTCCTTATGTAGTGGAGGACACTTGGTTCAGCATATAGATTATTCACTGGGATACGAAAGAAACCTTGGATTTGAGATGCATGTAGGTCCATTGTAACGACGTTTTCGCACCCAGCAGTTTGCAAAAGGTTTGCGACTAATTTGGCTGTAATTGGGGCACGAGATTTATCCTTCTTATCCTGTCTAGCGTATGGAAAATTTGGAATAATTGCAGTAATTCTTCTTGCAGATGCAGTTTTACAAGCATGGATTAAAATCAACAATTCCATCAAGAAATCGTTAATCTCTTGTTCACCAATACCAGTTTGGATGATGTATACATCTTCGTCTCTGATACTCTCACCGATGGTAACTGAAGTTTCTTTGTTAGAATATTGGTATACACCAACCTTAGATAAAGGGATTCCTAATCTCTTTGAAATCAGTTCAGCTAGTTCCGGATGAGAGTTACCGGCCAAAAGTTTAATGTTGTTAGAAGACATCTCTTCGCTATCGCCCTCCATAACTGAGAATATTAATAAATTTTTTTAACGAACAATTATTGATTTCTAATGAAATAAAGTTAAACCCTAATATAGAACACAATAATACTAGTATATTGTAAATAAATCTATATCAGACGTATTTATTGCTCCAAGATTTATCCTAAATCGGTTGCTCATCTCATTCTATTCTGTTCAATGAGATGAGGCATCTTCCGAATTTTAGATATTAAATTTTTCATTTTTTTTTTTTAACCAAATATCCTAGTTTTCAATTTCTAATCACGTGTAGATTTTCTAAAAAATTCCAATTTTCAACTGTAGATGTTGTGACAGGATCAGGTAAAACACTTTGCAGGTACATAGAATCGTGAGATTTTCAGTATTAATAATTAGTTATAAAGGTAATAAAAATAAACTAGTTCGTCAAACGATGTTGACTGAGAACACCAATTTTTCTGAATGGAAGTTGTGTAATATATTTAAAATTTGTCGACCTTCAGGATCACTTTCCCTTGTGCCTGCTGTGTACTCAAATAAGAAAGAGCACCGGCAGTATCTTTCCAATTGTACTCCTTGTCTATAATACATCTTACTGAGCCGTTCCTAATCAAGTCTCCACATTTAGCTATCCAGTTATTCGAAGACGCTGTTTTTGCATTAGGATCAAAATAGTAATGTATGTAAGAATATGACCATAGCATAGAACCAAATATTCTTCTGGAGTTAGCACTAGCGCTATCATAAGCTCCAAACGTATCTTTCTTGTAGTTTGCTAATTTATCTCCTACAGTCGTTAAATATACCCCACCCTTGCGAATTAACTTTTTCGAATTTTGAACAACGTCATATCCACCGATGAAATCAAGCGTAACATCAAATTTCCCCTGTGTATATGGGTATTCTACTCTATTATTTCCTTGTAAA
The DNA here is from genome assembly GCA_030571355.1 of Maudiozyma serrabonitensis. Lineage (NCBI taxonomy): Eukaryota > Fungi > Ascomycota > Saccharomycetes > Saccharomycetales > Saccharomycetaceae > Maudiozyma > Maudiozyma serrabonitensis. The sequence continues at coordinate 52,766 of JAJLXS010000052.1, read as the reverse complement.
ACAACATATTTTTCGTTTTGTATTATCTCTTGTAAGGGTTCGCTTATTTTATTTTTACAAGTGTCATAATCTATAAAGATTAATTGACTTGTAAAAGAAGGAAATAATTTTTGTAATTTGATGGCTCCACTTGCTCTTGTAACAATTGTAATTTTCGTTTCGACGCTATAATAATTTATTAATAATTGCAAAGTTGCCATGGCAATAGAGGAGGTCCCACCAATTATTAGGATATTTGACCCAGGAGTTAATTTGTTTTTGCTTTTTATCTTATCTAATATATTAAATGCAGTCCCTAAACAGAAAAGAGAGCCAGCTGCCTCTTGCTCAGTTATATGTAACGGTCTTAGTATGACTGGATCGAGACGGGGATCAATTAATATGCTAGATTTCAAACAACCAACACCCAAATGAGGATGGTAATAAATACCATAAACTTCATCACCTAATTTCCAGTCTTTATCCAGATTTTCTCCAACGTGAGTCACAATACCACTATACTCTCTACCTAAACCAATTTCCCCATGAGTGGGTGTAGGATATCCATTTTTAATAAGTTTGTCTACAGGGTTTAACCCAACATATGTGACTTGAACAATTAGGTAGTTTTTTGTTTCTTTACTACTCAATCTACGATCATCATATGAAAATTCTAGTGGACCAGTCTTACAACGAAAAACCAAAGCCTTCGTGGTTAGAAATTTAGCATATTTATCAGGGGTGGAAACGCTACGGAACTTATTATCATCTGGGATGGTTGGTGTAACTGGTTGGCTCTGTGAAACAACAGTCATAGGTTCGACATTTTGTTCAGCATTACTGTTATTCAATGGGATGTTGTTATATGTTGACATAATTCTATTTATTTCTACCGAGATTCGTGAAATTCAAGGTCATTAACTCTACTCGAAAGTTGTATAAAAGGACCAACGTAATATTGTTTTTGCAAATGGATAAATCAGACGTAGATATATAAGACTTAAACTCGTATGTAGCAGTTGAGAACAATGGAAAAAGTATCAAGCATCGATTCGAAATGAGATTCAAATATCTTTCTGGAATAATAGCATTGTTTCTATGTAAGCAGATGCATTTTAATTTCCTCAGATTGATACCCTTTAAGTCGGAAGCCGAATATCCTGCGTGATTACTCTGTTTACTTAAAAATTGCACTTATTTCCCTCGGAGAGTAAACCCGCTCAAATAAATGTAAAAGATCTTAAATGAGTCGTTATTACAATAAAAGATATAACGTTCAACTAAAGACTAAATGATATAACATTTATCAAATCTATTGGTTATTCATTACATGTTTCATAGTATCGAAAACATTATATAAAATAGTAATGATATTTAACATTTTTCATTGAAACGATATCGTATATAAATGGGTTATATATTTAAATATATATTTAAATATATATTTTGAGGATTATGCAAATTGCTTCTTCTTAAGAAGTACCCCAATTTAGGGAGAAAGTTAAATGTTCCAGTTATTTAACTCCTTTATATCCATTTACCAAAAGATCTATATGTATCGTAATTTATTTCATCTAAAGGTTACTTCTTAAGCAGTGATACCAATAGAACTTGGGACTGACAAACCAGCTTGTTGGAAGAATTCACCCAAGTCTTCTGGCTCGAATATAACATCGATCATCAACGAACAACTTGGACAAACTGCAATATTTTCACCTTCTAGCATGTCCTCGAGTAAGATTTCGAATCTGTCTCCACAAGGACATGGATATGTAAACATTTGATCTTCTGGAAGAAAAGTCATATCTTCAATTTCAATTTCATCATATGTAGCAACCATTTTGGAGATAGTTTAAAGTGTTTCAACAGTTTTTGCTATTAGAGAGATGGTTTAGATATAAAAGAATATCAACTTAAATAACCGTTTTTAATGAGTGTTTTAACTACAAGCTATATATATCGAAACGCATATATAAATCATTACTTATCTTTTACTGTCATCCTTGATTATATTATTGGGTGTGTCGCTAATTAATTAGTAAGCGCTCTCCTCCGGCCATTTCTTTGTCGTAAATAATTAAAGGCATTTTTCAATTAAATTTTTCTGGGACACCCCAAAAATATTTCTGTGACTTAATTTTTCCAACAGTACACCCATAAACAACAGTACATTTTATGTTTTTCATTAAAATATTTTTTTTTCTCAAAATATTGATTTTTTTTTTACGTAAAATGTTTGCCCGTGAACTTTTTTTCAGTATTGGAAAGAATACACCAATAACGCAGAGAATGGAAAACTCAATTTTCCAGCATGCACAGAGAAAGTTCCAAGCAAGCCGCAATACACTTCATACCAGATAGTATCGTAACATCTAGAGAAACTCCATTGAAGGTGATCATAGCAAAGTATCGTATCTGCTATAAACCTATAGTTATTGTTAAAAGAAGCTTTGTTATAAGTAAGTTATTATTTTATTTTCAATAATTTCTAATTACAAACTAATCAAACAACACAAGGAATAAATGTATGTTAATAAGCACTAATAAATGGAATTATCAAGAAACAGCTGAATAAATCGATTTTAATATGATAAGTTACCAGTGAAGACAAGATATATGAATTAAAATACCTGGTATTGAAAAATTAATGAGATAGTTATTTTTGGACAGTTTTCTACCAATATGATGATGATATTGAGAGTTTAGATGTGAAGAACGAATAAAAAAGATATATTATAAGCGATGATGATATCACTGTTTTTTTATAAATAGAAGGATGCATCAATTTCCTTCTGCTATGCCTATTTGCAAGGTGGAGTTGGTATTGAGCTTTCCCGATTTTTTATGAATGTATTTTACTAACATATATAAATAACTGAATAAGTTATAAAAAAATTTATTACAGATATCAAAATGGGTATTTCTCGTGATTCTCGTCACAAAAGATCGGCCACCGGTGCCAAGCGTGCTCAATTCAGAAAGAAGAGAAAGTTTGAATTAGGTCGTCAACCAGCTAACACCAAGATTGGTGCCAAGAGAATTCACACTGTCAGAACCAGAGGTGGTAACAAGAAGTTCAGAGCTCTAAGAATTGAAACCGGTAACTTCTCCTGGGCCTCCGAAGGTATGTCTAAGAAGACCAGAATTGCTGGTGTTGCTTACCATCCATCTAACAACGAATTGGTCAGAACTAACACTCTAACCAAGGCTGCTGTTGTCCAAATTGATGCTACTCCATTCAAGCAATGGTACCAAGCTCATTACGGTATTACTCTAGGTAAGAAGAAGAACAGCAAGGAAGAAGAAGTTGTTGCTAAGTCCAAGAGTTCTGAAAAGAAATGGGCTTCCAGAGCTGCTTCTGCCAAGATTGAACAAGCTGTTGAATCTCAATTCGCTGCTGGTAGATTATACGCCGTTATCTCTTCCAGACCAGGTCAATCCGGTAGATGTGATGGTTACATTCTAGAAGGTGAAGAATTAGCTTTCTACCTAAGAAGAATGACCGCCAAGAAATAAGCTTTCTAATGGGTAATAAGGTCAATCATTTTTCATGTATCATTTTCTATATTTAACCATTCAGTTAACTAATAAATATAACATACAATAAATATCTATAAACATCATTAACAGAACGAAAGAGGTCATTAAACAAGGATAAATAGTAGAATGATTTTTGTAATGCTAGGCTCTTTTCGTTACTCGATGAACATTCATAAGGATAATTATTTGAGAGATAATTGAATGTCAATATCAAAAATGGACTATGTAAAGAGATTTGTTATCAACCTTTCAAGTAACCATATGTAGTTCAAGAATAAAAGATAATAATAATAAATAATAAGTCAGAAAAAAAAGGCAATGAATAGTATCTGCATTCCTCAAAAAAGGAGGTCAGAACAGGTCTGTAGAATCATATTTTCATCATTTAAATTTTTATTATTTGATAAGATAGAGAGTCTCAGTATATTTTTTTTATTTTTTTATAAAAAAAACTAATATCTTGAAAATAAAAATACACTATCGACTGAACTCAGTCGACACAATATTTGAACCTCGACTTTTGATTTATCATATTAAGATATGATATTTATGGTTAAGCAGCTTATCAATTAATAGCATTTTATTAAAAATTTGTTTAAGAAACACTATTAAACTTAACAATTATAGAACAGTTTATATATTTAGTTCCTTTATATATGTCGCTAATAGCAAAGAAAAAAAATGAAAAAAAAAAATTTTTTTCAATCTTTCATATATTTTCTTTTGCTGTGTTTGTTTTTCATCAATATAAAGTTGAGCATCGCAAACAATATTGTAAGTAAAAACATTTCGTGCGCATTCAGCACGTAACGATAATAAAAAAAATTGGCGTAACAATAATTTAGGGTTTAGCATCATTAATAAACTTGACGCATTTCAATAGTAAAACGGTTATATAAGAGCCACATATTTAAAAGAAAGAAAGTAATATATGTCAAATATTATATTTACTAATATATCGATAGACGTAACAATTGGTATCGATTTAGGATCCTTTAATGTTATTAGGAATCAACCATTTAAAGGTATTGTAAATATTCCACATATTAATAATACAGATTTACATGTTATTCATTTTCAACACGTTATAAAGGAGAATCAAGATCGAGATAATAATGAAACAAATGATGGTACATGGCTAAGGTATGGTTATTGGTTTACTTGCGGTAATTATTATATTGTATATAATGAAAATCAAGAATTATATGAAATATTTCAAGAGCATGATACAATGAAATATGAATTAGTTATGAAAGATTATATTTTTAGAAATATGGTAAGTGAATATCCAAAGATTGATGAAGAAAATAAATGGGAGACATTGAGTGATAAAATCAATTGGTCGATAGTTAAATCAATAATAATTCCTGAAAAAGAAGAAAACAATTTTGTTTATGTAGATTCTTCAATGACTACATTAGAAGAAAATGAATTATTACGTAGAACATTAATAAAAGATGGACATTTTGATAATAGTAATAATAATAATAATAATAATTTAAATGATATATTTCATTATACTAGGATTAAATTTAAATCAAAGGAAGCAATTCGTGATAATTATAAAATGGAAGATTTTCAAGATAAATCATTTTATTTTAATGAAATAGTAATTAATAAAAAATTTAATGGTGAAAAAAATAATTTTATTGGAGAATTACAATTTTCATTTTTAAGTTCAATAATATTTGGTAATTATGGATCAAGTTTACAATGGCATAATATGATTGAATTAATTTTTCAATCATCAAATATAAATAAAAATTTTATTAAAATTTTGGATAATATTTTATCAGTGGAAATTAATTTAATACCAAATGATTATAAAGATATATTAATTAATGAAAAATTATGGTCAACTTTATTTAAGGAATCGTTTCAAAAGGATAATTTTCCAAAGACACATAATATGTTAATTAAACAACATATTATACAAAGTAAAAATCAACCACAACAAGAACAAGAACAAGAACAAGAACAAGATGATGAAATTGATGAAATTAATTATAATGAAGATGAAGAAATTGAATATCATAGATTAGATAGTTCAGAAGATGAAGATGGTCCTACCATAGTACAAGGAATATATTACGGTTGATAATAATAAAATCCGAATATCACAAAATAACTTACTCTTGAATAGAATATAAAATATTGCTTTATTTCCACTGTGAACTATAAAAGCATGTCATCTTATTAATCGGTTGAGAGATGACAGATGCAAATGACACACAACTGAAATCATTAAACCCTAACTTATATCCCAACCACCCCACCCATTTAATTTAGGCCTAAAAAAAATAGCGCATTGTATGCTGTTGTATTAGGTGTAGATTCATCTATAATTAACAATATTCCTTTCCCCCTTTATTAATATTAATATTTTTGTATCTTCCCACGAGCATTTAAGGGCGCGTCATATTTTGTTTCTCTCTCATCACTAAAATTTTTCTCAGGAAAGTTCTAGCATATTCTCGGACTTTTTGACAGAACAACTAATAAATATCCGATGAGTGTTAAAGAAAGACTGTTATAGTTACTATTTCTATGTGTAACAACAACACACATAGAAATAAAGGGGATAAAAATGAAAAAGTCTTAACAATGGCGTATGTAGTTGTTGTGGCAATGGTAACTATATATTTCTTTCTCTAGAATACTCTAGAATATCAAATTAAAAATATTTGTACTGTAAAGTGCCAACTATTTTTTTTAAAATGAGGGAAATATTAAATTTTAAAAAATAGACACATTTTGTGAAAAATAATAAGGATATAAAAAGGGGGGAGTCAAGTGAAGAAATTCTAAGTTAACGTTAAGAATAAATATTTATTGTTCTTAGTACATATATTTTAATAATTAATTTTAAATTAATATATAAAATAAAAACAAAAATTTATATTTTCTGAATAGATTGTTGTTGTTGTTTTTAAAAGAAACACTTTACAAATCAAACAAAGAAAAGAAAATATATATATTAATTAATATTAAGAAATAATATAATGTCTAAAGCTGTCGGTATCGATTTAGGTACAACTTATTCATGTGTCGCACATTTTACTAACGATCGTGTTGAAATTATTGCTAACGATCAAGGTAATAGAACTACACCATCTTATGTGGCTTTTACTGACACTGAAAGATTAATTGGTGATGCTGCAAAGAACCAAGCTGCTATTAATCCAATTAATACTGTATTTGATGCTAAACGTTTAATTGGTCGTAAATTTAATGATCCTGAAGTTATTGCTGATGCAAAACATTATCCATTTAAGGTAGTCGAAAAAGAAGGTAAACCTGCTGTTCAAGTTGAATTTAAAGGTGAAACTAAAATTTTTACACCCGAAGAAATTTCAGGTATGATTTTAACTAAAATGAAAGAAACTGCAGAAAATTATTTAGGTACGAATGTTAATGATGCTGTTGTCACAGTTCCTGCTTATTTTAATGATTCACAAAGACAAGCAACAAAGGATGCAGGTACAATTGCAGGTTTAAATGTTTTAAGAATTATTAATGAACCAACTGCTGCTGCAATTGCTTATGGTTTAGATAAGAAAGGTACAGCCGAACATAATGTTTTAATTTTTGATCTTGGTGGTGGTACTTTTGATGTTTCTTTATTATCAATTGATGAAGGTATCTTTGAAGTCAAAGCAACAGCTGGTGATACTCATTTAGGTGGTGAAGATTTTGATAATAGATTAGTTAATCATTTTGTTGAAGAATTTAAGAGAAAAAATAAAAAAGATATAACATCAAATCAAAGAGCTTTAAGAAGGTTAAGAACAGCTTGTGAAAGAGCTAAAAGAGCATTATCATCATCTGCTCAAACTTCTGTTGAAATTGATTCATTATATGAAGGTATTGATTTTTATACTTCAATTACAAGAGCAAGGTTTGAAGAACTTTGTGCAGATCAATTTAGATCAACTTTAGAACCAGTTGAAAAAGTTTTAAGAGATTCAAAATTAGATAAATCTCAAGTTGATGAAATTGTTTTAGTTGGTGGTTCAACAAGAATTCCAAAAGTTCAAAAATTAGTTTCAGATTTTTTTAATGGTAAAGAACCAAATAGATCAATTAATCCAGATGAAGCTGTTGCTTATGGTGCAGCTGTTCAAGCGGCAATTTTAACCGGTGATACTTCAACAAAGACACAAGATTTATTATTATTAGATGTTGCCCCACTATCTTTAGGTATTGAAACTGCAGGTGGTATTATGACTAAATTAATTCCAAGAAATTCAACAATTCCAACTAAAAAATCTGAAACTTTTTCAACTTATGCTGATAATCAACCTGGTGTCTTAATTCAAGTATTTGAAGGTGAAAGAACAAGAACTAAGGATAATAATATTTTAGGTAAATTTGAATTAGCTGGTATTCCCCCTGCTCCAAGAGGTGTTCCACAAATTGAAGTTACTTTTGATATTGATGCTAATGGTATCTTAAATGTTTCTGCTGTAGAAAAAGGTACTGGTAAATCTAATAAGATTACTATCACAAATGATAAGGGTAGACTATCAAAGGAAGATATTGAAAGAATGGTCTCTGAAGCTGAAAAGTTTAAGGCTGAAGATGAAAAGGAAGCTGATCGTGTCCAAGCAAAGAATGGATTAGAATCTTATGCATTCTCTTTAAAGAATACAGTTAGTGAAGCTGCTTTCAAAGAAAAAGTTGGGGCTGAGGATGTTGAAAAGATTGAAAAAGCTGCTCAAGAAACTATTGATTGGTTAGATGCATCTCAAGCTGCTTCTACTGAAGAATATAAGGACAGACAAAAAGAATTGGAGGCTGTTGCTAATCCAATTATGAGTCAATTCTATGGTGCTGGTGGTGCTCCAGGAGCGGGAGGTATGCCAGGTGCCGCTCCAGGTGGTGCTCCAGGTGCCGGTGGTGCTCCAGGTGGTTCCGCTGAGGGTCCAACTGTTGAAGAAGTTGATTAGATTTTTTTTTCCTTTGACTATAAATTGATTATGAACGTGCAAAAATATACACAAATTTCACTTGCACGTAACAAATCCATATCTATTTCGTTTATATACATCTGATATATATATATATATAAATATAATATATTCTATTAAACTAATTTATTTCTTAAAATAAAAAATAAATAAATAAAAAGAACAAGAAATTGCTCAATTGTTAAGTTTATTCACAATATGAGTCTTAAAGCATCTCGTCTCATCGCTTGCTTTATATTTCCGTTATTATACGTAGATATGTTAAAACAAGTAATTGCTGCAACTTTGTTGGTCAGGTTGCAATCTGAGAGAACAAAACAACAAAATATTCACTCGATATCGAGATTATTCCTAGACAACAAACCAATAAAGACGCTATTGGTCATTTACAATGGAAACATGCTATCTAAAACGAGTTTCAAAACCATGCAAACGACGAAACTTTCAAAGTACTTCATAAACCAAAGGAGAAACTGCTTATCCTCCTAACATATATTTTCAGCATAAAATTACGTTTAGATGGTTTGGTTAATAAATAAAAAGCCAAACTGTCAGACTAGTTGCTACCGGGAACAGGGAATCAATCTCCGACGACGAAATAAATATCGGTCCAACTAACGATTCTTCTGTGGTTAAAATTCTGTTAGCAATTGCTTTAAAACACGGATGGCTTATCCAACAAGTTCACGTTACTGCTGCTTACCCACATGCTCCTTTGGCTAAGAATATTTATTGTCTATTTCCTACTAACGTCTAACTTCATTTCTTTGATGCAGATCCGAATTCACAATACCTGAAAATGAAACAAAGTTTCATGGTTTACACGCTAGTGATCGGAACTGGTATGATCTTTTTTAAAAACAGCAAAAAAAAATCCAATTCCATTATCTAGAGACTTGTGACACCCTCTTTGTCAAGCGAACTAACGCCGGTAGTGTGTTTTGCCTAATATATGTTGATGAAAGCATCTTGACAGGTTCGTCTATTCAATTAATTCACGAAGCTAGAGCGGAAATTACTATTGATTCTTCGGCTTTGAGTTTATCCCAAAAGTAAAACTGGCCGATGCCTTGATAGCGACGCGTCTTCCTCAATGTAGAAATTTTATATAGTAAAATCGATGAAACTTATTTAGATATTGACAGTATGAAAACCCTAAGGTAAGAAAGTTTCATTATAACATTACTAGAGAATATATATGTGTGTATCATATAAATAGTTAACAGGAAGTTTGGGAGGAAAAACAGATAAAGAAGAAAGAAAGTAGGGGGTTTTGATGCAACAATATGAGTTCTCCCAGTAAAATACCGTCTGATCCTCCAGAAATTCAGTATTCTAGTTCTCCATTATCAGGGACACCTTCAAGTGTGATCCGTTCAAAGGGTCGTTCTTTTGATGGTAGTGCAACAAGATCTATTGTAAGTGATATTGTAAACGACCGCAGAGAACGTTCTGGACAATCAAATAAATTAAACATTCAATCTTCTCCATTAGCTGAAAGGAATCGTAAAGATGAACAATCTAGGAAATTGAATGAAATAAGAAATGCTCGAACTGATAAGAAAAAAATGGAGAGGCGAGGTGGATTAGATAAGATGGAAGAAATGGTTATGGATGGAGAAAAAGCTATTGAGGATAAAAGACTTCACCATAATGCTACGGAACACAGTATACCTGCAGAATTAGCTGCTGATTTAGAAAGAGAACAACAAGAAGAGATGGAATTGTATGATGATGATTTGATTGAATTTATAGAACAGAAAGAACATTGGGAAAGAGAATTGGAAGAAATGATGTCAGAATTTTCTCTTACTTGAAGTATGAAGAATCCACTTCACATATCGATTCCTACTTTACATCAGAATAATCATTATTTTAGATGAATTTAGAAAAGAAATAGAAATAACCTGAAGCACTACTCGATATTACGTAATGTGCTGCTTTCAATGTCACCCTGGATTATTGGGGAAGAAGAAATACAAGATGACTATCCTGCTGTTTGCATAATTATATCACTTGAATGAATTGCAGTTGTATATATTATTTTTGTTGTCTTTCCTTTTTTTAAGGGAACGCGGTGACACCCCAGTTTTCAATATTTAAAGGAATTATTTGAAATACAAAAGGCGCCAATGAGGAGGAGAACTGTTTTTGTATTAGTAATACAATGAACTATGAATATCAACTAATCAGTTGAAAGAATAGAAACTGTGAAAATCTATTACATATATATATAAGTACAAGTATATATAAAAACGTTCAAGGATTATTATCATTTTAGTTTGGCAAGATACCTAAAGTCAGGGGGAGTATTAAATATCATTTGATTACAGAAATGAGGCCATCGTTTAAGGCAGAGTTTGATTTTGAAAAGAGAAAAGAGGAATCAGAGAGAATAACTAAGAAATTTGGGAATAGAATCCCTTTAATTTGTGAAAAAGTAGAAAAATCAGATGTCCCTGATATTGATAAGAGGAAATATTTAGTTCCAGATGATTTAACAGTTGGTCAATTCATATATGTGATACGAAAGAGAATACAACTACCACCAGAGAAAGCTATATTCATATTCGTTAATGATACTCTACCACCTACAGCTTCTTTGATGTCCTCTATTTATCAACAGTATAAGGATAAAGATGGATTTTTGTATGTGACATATGCAGGAGAAAATACGTTTGGTGTGTAATATTTGATTATATGCTTCGGTTTTGAATTGTTAATGATACATTAGCTGATGTTTAAAAATTCATATCTCAAGTTATACATTTTCATCAGATATCATTATTTATTTAACAGGTGTCCCTTCTCGGTGTGTGTTTTTAGCTGTTTTATAAAATGGTTTTACTGAAAGCATATATTACTATTTTTATATGGAAGAGATGTATGATTAAGATTACTAAATAATTAGCTAACCTAATGAATAATCTACTTAATGGTGAAAATACTATATTAATATATACATATATTAAGTACGTCTACTATGAGTTTGTGCTATAAGTTTATCATAGAACTATGTATTTTGTATGAGCCTGGGTCAATATTGTTCGTTGTTATTTTTTCTTGTACTTTAAATATCTTAAGAAACCCTTCATGAGAAGGGACAACTCGGTTCTTATTTACTCCGAATTACTTCAATATAAAAACTATAAACGGAGAAGCTCAAGTAAAGTAAAGATAAGCCATTCTTTTGAGTATAACTACTTGATTACGAGTTCTAAATTATTGGATCCGGTTGGTAAAGTTTTGTAATGAAGTTAGAAAGAAGAGCTCTATCCGAGAAAGATATAAACTCACATGTACCATTACAAAGGAGAACATTACAAAATAAAAAGACGCTGATTCAAACAAAAGAGAAAAATGTTTTAGAAGGGAATAATAAACCTCAGTTGAGTACGAAAGATAATAGTGATGAAGTAGAGGCTAAGCGACTGAATGCATTACAAAATTCATCTCCCAGTAGTATTAAAAATATAGATATTAGCCGCCCAGTGACAAAAGCTAATTTGAAAATATTACAAAATCAAATATTTAGATATGAGAATATGGATTCCATATGTAATCATTATTCTTGTTCAAAGGAAAATATGTTAAGTATTAGTTGTTCAAGAATTTGGTTTTTATTCGAATTAGAATTGACGATAGATGGAAAATGGAATTTTAGAAACAATTGTTACCATAATAAAGTTTATGAAAAGATCCATCCATCGTGGAAAATCCAAAACTGTTTAGAAAAGAAACTTAATGATAATTCAATAAAGTTTGACATGAGTTATATTACATTTAGTCCTTTACCTAATATATCAGAGCTGATAATCAGTGCAGAGACACACGATAGTAGTGCCATAGAATTACACGTTGAATCATTGGAGGAACAAACCGAGTCACAAAGGAAGGTAAAGAAGAGGAAAATTATGCCACCAAGTATATTGTCATATAGAAATAGAGAAAAAGTATTTGATGGTGTTACTTTTGACATTGAAAAAATACTAAATGATGATATTTATTGTGACCCTTTGGAGATAAATGGAAACAAATATAACGAAGTTTTAACTCCACGGAAGAATTTTGATAATGGTCTGCAACATAATACATATTTTAACCACAACAAATAAACATTTTTAGGTTTTTTCAAAAATATGTATGTAATGATTTGGCTTTCAAAGTTATATGTTAATGTATACATGTGTAAATATATATATATATATATATATATTTGCACAGAAACGATACCAGTTTTTTATACCAAAAGATGGTTTGTTGCTGTACGATTAATTAATATTATGCTATTTCATGAAATGTGTTATTCAAAACATCTAATTATTTCTTCCTTTTTTCCTTGACTTCATCATCTCTAGTTGGATGTAGTCTAATAACTTTTGGATAGTTCGGTGTATTACCGGTATAACCTTGATGCCAGTCATAACTCAAAGCATATGCAAATATGGAACCGGTTCTATTGAAATTGACAACTGGGATAGAGGCTTGAAGACTTGGGAACCCTTTTAGTCTATGTCTGTGATCTTTATCCCAGAAATGGAAGCACCCATCACCACCTGCAGTACCAAAAGTACCATATACAGGGTGGAATGCTATACTATTCACTGGATAAACCAAAGATTGATTTTGTGATCCGGCTGCTCTATTTGGATTTGATTGTCTATGACACTTAAAGGAAAATCCACTCTTTTTTTGCATTTCATCATCAACATATCTAATGGCACATCTACCTTCAACAGATCCGATAGCATAGCCATCCCCTTCATTATAGCATGCCACAACTCTTGTTTGCCATTTTAATGGTGACTGTGTCGCTTTAAATATTGTTCCTGGATTATTTAAATTGATAATTGCAATGTGTCTCTCTGCAGTTCCGACCACTAATAATTGAGATTTATTGTCCATCGTATATACTCTATCAGCCATCATTATCGTGGTAATGGGATTAGGTTGTCTTAAATCCCAATATTTTATTGTTTTATCCCATGAACCGGTAACTAAACATTCTGCATTGCTCGGACCACAATTAACAAATCTTAAGGATTTTACGGCCGCAGAATGAGAACCAACTTGGCGTGACTGGCTTGTTGCAACATCGAATACTTTAACTGCATTGTCACATCCACCTGATGCTACAGTAGAACCGTCACTGCTCCATCTAGTGGTTAATACGGGGCCACCGTGTTCATATTGTGCACGACCTTGGGCAGTTCCGCTTTGTACATCCCAGATTCTAACTTTCCCATCCCATGAACTAACTGAGAATAAGAAATCGTTTTGCGGAGAGAACGCAATATCAGATATAGAGTCTTCGGCAGGGTTATTGATTACAATATCATTTGCTAAGTCCGTTTGGTTAGCCATTGTACTAAAAGTACCACTTGTGTTAACAGCTGGTGCTGGAAAAAAGGACATATTTTATGGTTATAGTAATTCTTTTTCGTTCACTCAATAAAGTAATCTAGAATTATTGTGCGTTGCAAAAGAATGTTGTATCGTTGAATTTTCAATTTGTCTTTAACTTCACTTCAGTAAAAACTTTAATTTAATACTACGGCAAATGATTAATATATAGATTCTTTGTTTCGTTAAATAATTTACAAATAATTGTAATCTGTGAGAGAGAATGGTCGTACAATTCCTCTTACCTTTTTGTTTCTTCACTGATCTCTTTCATTTTTTTATATGTATTGTCAATACATAATAAAGTTTTTACGCTTTCAAGAAATTTTTAAAGCTTTGATTGCGCGAGCTCAGGGAACTTTCAAAGGTATTCAAATAATTAGATTCTATGTCTGGAGTGAATTAGTAAGAAAACGGCGTTGTTTAAGAGTGAAAATATTGTTCCTGAAAATTGTTTTTGGTATTGGTTATAATAAGGTCAAATGGCAGTAAATAGTTGACTAAGAATTACATTATTGTAAAGATATATTAGTTGTAGAAGATACTATAAAATAATATCCCATGTAGTGAATGATGTAAATGTATATATATTGAGCTATCCCTAAATTTACCTTCCAGAGGTAGTCGAAATTGAGAATTTCCTTTTTAATAAATTTAATTAAAGTTTATATATTTGCAAAAATTAATAGGAGAAATCAAAAAAGTTTCAATCCTAATGTATTATTGAAATGAAGTAAAACATAGAAGATTCTAATGCTAATGCAAGTGTTTGATGCTAATGCTAATGCTAAGTGTCATAAAATTTGATTTGTAGTAGCAGAAAATTTATTGCAACTATAAAGTAAAGCAAATAATTAACTCATGTACAATTCTACTCGGACCATTTTCTAGTTATTTTGGTCCAGCCAATTTTAGGACTTATAACTATAGGTATGAAAAAAGTAACGTAAACGATTTTATTTATTCGCTAGATACCTTTGATGAATCTGATTTTCTATGGTTTGTAGAATTTAAATCTGCTTCTGAATTTGGTGATTGTGTTGAAAATTGATTAAGGTTTATTGACGCAAACATGTGCTCATCAAATGGTATTGTGTCATAGAGAAGAGTCTCCATATATGAATGCTCTTCTGAATTAGAACCATATGCATGATACCCGGAATATATATTTTGCTGATTGTTTGTCTCTTGAATGAAATTTGCACCGGCATTTGAATTGGCTATTTCAGCATAATCAGTAGAATCTAATACTGAATCCACTTGTGGTGTAGTAACAGTATTATTGCTATTGTTTTTGTTATTGTTATTGTTACTATTATTATTTGTCATAGGAGATTTGCCACTATGTTTTTTCGGTTTTAACTTAGATTTTGAAAATGATGATAATGATGATACTGAAGGTGTTGTTACCGAACTACCATTGCTACTGGAAACACTATTCGATCTTTGTGAATATTCCTTCTTACGATTAAATTCTAACTTTCTTGAGTGAGACTCTAATGATGTTGGGGTATTTTTCTTATTCGATTTTTTCCTAATAGGTTTACTATTAGTATTATCCGCATATTGTTTTATCCATCCTGTTGTCTGGAAACTTCCCGTGAATGGTGAATTAAATTTGGATGATTTCTTAGATCTAGTATTTTTGGTAATTTTTTTATTAACCTTTGGGATAGGTGAAGGGTTATAATGAGATGATATTGAACCTTCGAAATTTGATTCTATAGCGTTAGCAAATGAAACATTTTCAAATTTAATTGTATTATTGCTGTTATTAGAATTAACTACTTGTGGTTGCGGTTGGATAATTTCATCTGTCTCTTTTACCATAGTTCGTGATGAAATAGTTTCATTTAATGAAGATGATTTTGGCATTGGAATGTTATTATTTTTATTATGTGAAAGAACAGTATTTTGTAAAATAATATGATTGTTGTTATTACAATTATTGGTATTATTAAATTCATTGTTATTAGTAGTGGTAGTGGAATGAATACTATCCACAGAATCATTCTCTAATGATGTGGCCATTAGTGGCAATAACTCCAATTCACTTTGTTGTGGAATTGAATTGAAACTTCTTAAGGTAGAATTAAAATTGTTGTTGTTGTTTAAAAGATGCCAAAAGGTTTTCCATTCTTCTAATAAATTAGTCTTTTGAATCATACTATTTGGTATATAACAATTTGGTTGATTACAACAATCATTATGATTATTATTATTATTATTTATATCCTGAAGAAAAGTTTTTGCTATTCCATTAGATATAGTATTACTTAAAAAATCATAAATATGTGAATTTAATGATTTTTTAGCAATACAACTAATATTAATTTTTTCAGTATCATTCATTTTTCAATAAAATGAAAAATTAATTTAATTATCAATTATTCAATATTATGAAAGATTGGGTATAAATGTAGTGATTCTTCCCTCACTACTTAAATCCTATACTTCCACTTATGAATAAATAAAATAATTTTTTATATGGTATGTCTATATATAAATATATATATTCTTGAATTAATTATTCAAACAATAAAAAAGAATAAGAAAAGATTTTCATAATGACATGACATTTTATCTAATCCGATATTTCTGTCATTTTTTATCATTCTACATATATATATATATATATATATATAATACTAAATCAACTAATCAATAAAGTAATTGATTAATCATCCCTTAACTCCACTTTTTTACTAATTTAAAATAAGAAATTTCAAGTTACCAAAAAAAAAAATGTTCCTACTACTCCTCTTCTTCTTCTATTAACCCTTAAATTTTCGAATGAAGTCATCTCTATAGTCTTGGTTAACTAATTATAATATGCATGTATTGTTAATGTAATGTAATGTGCCTCTAATATAATATGGAAATCCAATTTATTCGTCTTTTGCCTTTAATATGTACAGATTTACCGTACTAAAAAAAAAAATATTATATTAAGAAAAACTAATTAGAGGGTGAGAGACTTAGACTGAGTAGAAAGAGATCACAGTTATCTGCATTAATAATGTTGATATAAGCTAATAAAGTCACTCTACGTATGATTGTGTGTAAGAAAAAGAAAGAAATTGAAGTTTAGTGGGGCGGAAAAAATAAGATAATACTAAGAATATCACGGAGGGAGTCTCGGATACCGGACGGAGAGTAAATGGAGAGAGATAGACGTACAGAAATCAAAAACGGGTCTGTTCATCTTTTTGCTTTTTTTTTTAATTTTGAAAAAAGTTCAACAGTTTTGATGTAAAGCCAAATAAACGCCGTTCTTTTGCTGCGCCAGCAGGAAAAAGAAAAAGAGAGGGGCGGAAGAAGCTAAAAAAAAAATAAAAGAGCACGAAAGAGGAGGAAATTACGAATATTTGTTAAGGAGACAGAGCGCATAGTTCGTGATTTTTATTTTTTTTTTCTTTTTCTGGTGTGTTTTCATTACCATTTTACCAAGAAAAGAGGAGAACTCCGCGGGGGGAGAGGAGAGATACTGACAAAAAAAATAAAAAAGAAACGGGTATCTAATCAATTAACGGATTATTATTAGTAGTAGTTGTGACAGCGGCAAAATTACGACGTACAGAAGAAGAGATAAGGTAAATGAAGAACCGGTTTTTTCTTTTTTTTGTCAGCAACAAGTTATCGGTGATCTTATTATTGTTAGAAGAAGAAGTGAAAAGGAGGCTTAATGTAACGACGTCTTTTTTCCTTACTTTTTTCCTTAGACACATTATGTAATCTTTCGTTTCTCAATTGATTTTGTAATTTTAATAAATAATTAGTCAGAAAAATTATATATATATGTAAAGTTGTAACACGTGGAATTCACAAAACTAAAAAATGTTTGAATTCAAAAATGTATGTTAATTGATAAGAAGTGATTTAATATAGTAATTGTAAAATTTAGAAAGTTAAGATAGGGAAATAGGTTGTGAAAGGGAAATCAGATAACCAAACATCAATTTAATGAGTGTTAAGAAAGGGGGGGATGTACAGCCGGTCCTTGTGTCAAATTAAACCGTTTAATTTTGTTTAGATCTATATTAGTGCATAAATAACTTTTGTATGGTTGTTTTTGTTGTTGTTTTACTACACTCCTTTTTCTTTTCTGTACCCCACAAATAAAAAATCTTTTGAATCTTTATTAAACTACGAAAATCTTAAAGTAAAAAATATCAAATTTTTGGCACAACTAGTGTATAGAGAATAAGTAATATTAAAGTAGAAGAATAGAAAAATACCCAGATCGATACAGATGTGGATGTTGCTTTTCTTCTCTCTGTTTTATTTCGGTATTAAACTTTAAAATGAAAAATAAGTTATTATCTAAAATAATTTAAAGATTGAGATACAACAGATACGTCCACACACACACACACACACACACACATGGGATTCTTACCACCATATATTTCTCCAACTTACCAAAAATATAACATAATTGGAGAAAAACCTAAAATAAGACTATATGACTCTTTTTTTCTCTTAAAAAAAAGGTTGAAAGAGGGGTCTTTTTCTTTGCGTACATCATTTTAACCCTCATATTTTCTAATTTTTTGTCCCGTCTTTTCCATCCCTCACAAAAAAAAAGGTTTGACGCACTTTTTTTTGGCTTTTTGCCGAAACTCTCTTTTCTCTCTGTCTGTGTTTTTTTCTGTG
>JAJLXS010000052.1:0-34118 GCA_030571355.1 Maudiozyma serrabonitensis | reverse complement strand
CCGTGAATATTTCTAATAATCATGTCAAAATATGCAAATAACAATTAATTAGGGGAGATATCATTGATTTTAATCGAAATACCACATAAGAAATTATAAAGAAGTCACATTATTTTCTTTTTTATTTTAACTAATCCAATATTGACATATTGTACTTTTGTTTACAATACTATTCATTAAAAATAAAACAGTCCGTAAACAAATATGAATAGAATAGTTCTTAACTCCTAAATAATTGATAAATCAAATAAATAAAATAAAATATGATCAAGAGTAAATAACACAAAATTTTATTTTCTCTGTAACATCCAATCCTATAAAATTAATTCTTGAAAACTGTAATATTATAGGATTGGCATTGATAAGGAATGGATTGATATAGTAATGTCTATTATACCTCAACTAGCTATATGGACTGAAACAAGTTCAGAGATCGAAATTTTTCGATCTTTTAGGTATTTAAAGTGTAATAAAAATATATCTTATCTTATTATGATTGCACACATTTAGATAACTTCTAGAGAGATAATATAATAATTCTATTAAGACCTATTCTAAAGTGGAATTGAAATGAAAAAGAAGATTGATAAATTATAAAGTGAAAAAGAGAACATTTTAAGAAAAAGTTATATTATTTCTAATCTGATTTAACAATTTTTTTTGTTCAGGCAACTTCTTTTTTATCACTATTAAATTTTTATTTACGTGAGAAAGTAGTTTTTCGCTCTTCCCCATAGACACCGGAACAGTAAAATTTATTTATTTCAACAAAATATTAATAAATAAATTGGAAATATTATTCTCATATATCAGTTCTTTTTGAATATATATAAAATTAAGAAAGATAATCTGCACTAAATACAGTATCGAAATTATTAAATCTTATTGAATTTTTCAATAATAATAAATCTAAATCTTTTGAAATTACTAAAAATACAGAAAAAGATGATGTAAAAAAATAGATCTATAGAAAAAATATAATACTAATAAAAACGAACAAACAAATAAATATATATATGTTATGTTCTGCCACGGAAGTTTTCTTTTTGTAAATGGGGGGGGGGTTTCTTCCTTTAAAAAATCATAGAAAAACAATGCTAGAAATATTGGAATAGAAGGAAAGAAAATGGTTAGGATTTCTTCTTTCTTTTTTAAACTATTTCAATTAAGCAATCACAGTAGCCAACACTGGATCTTGACCAATAATACCGTTGTATGTGGTGTTCAAGTATTTCAATAATTCGATAACCTTACCCTTCATCTCTTCAGTTTGGAATTGTTTTAATCTTTCCATATTTTCTTCTCTACCTAAAGTAGACTCTTGTTCTAACTTGATTCTTTCATTTTCCTTAACAAAGACGGTTGAAAATAATTCAACAATCTTTGGAGTTTGGTTGATAATAACACTGTTATTATCTTGGTATAATTTCATAATTAATTCAAAGATTGGATTATATTCTTCAAAACCAGTATGTAGAGGCATGTGACTTAATAGAGCTGGAATGGTTTGTTCTAATGGAACAAGGTTTTCATGTTTCAATGCCATACGAGCAACACAACCACTAGCATTAGCAAAAGCTCTATCAATTATTTCTCTAGTAACTTCATCATCATCAGTCGCCAACATTTTTTGATCAGCTGTACTCAAGACTTGATATAGAGCCTTTAGAACATGTTCATAAATTGCAGAAACGTCAAATTGGGCGTATTCACAAAGTAGACCGACACCATAAGCAGCATTTCCTCTAACTTCTAGGGATTTGTCGGATGTTAGACTGACAACTAGAGCCTCTAACATAGCCTGGATGTATGGATTTTGTTCCTTCATACCCAGAGCAATTTCAGAAGCAGCACCAACTGCACTGGATCTCTTGTTCTTAGATTTAGATTGGAATAGAGCTAGAACAACTGGCTTGAAATTTTCAAAGACCTTACCGAAATCACCAGCAAGTGCATGAGATAAACTAACCAGAACTTCAAGTGCAACATCTTGTAGAGTAGCTTCAGTTTCAGAAGAATCTAAATCTTCATCTCTTGGAGCATCTTCCTCCATATCAATCGTTTGACAAGTGTGGGAACCGTTTAAAACGGCCAAAACTTGCATACAAAGGGTTTCTAGAGCACTAGAGTCCCCATTGTCCATTATGATGATAGCACCAAATTGTTTAATCATGTTGGCTAGATCTTCTAGGATTGTAATAACCATGGTGGTTTCGAATTCGTCAGTGATATTACTCATGGAAATATCCCTGGCATTCTTTATAATAGATAGAACACTTCCATCAACATATGAAGTGGCTGGAATACCCTTTGGATAGGTTTCTGGTTCCATCTTGGAAGCTAATAAAACGGCCTTGACAATGTTCCAGATTGTGTTCAAAGCAGTTTCTCTTAAACCATAAGATTCATCAACTTGTTCAGTCAAAACCTTTAGGGATTGTTCTACATATGGTAAGAAATGACCCTTTGTACCAAGAGCCAATTCGGAAAGGGCAGCAGCAGCGACTTCCTTTTCATAAGAGATACCGGTGTTGACGGTGAACTTGCTTTGCAAGTCTTCTTCGGTAGCATCTTCAGTAAATGCAGCCAGGTCTTCAGCATCACCATCGAAGTTGAATTGATATTCATCAAGTTCTAAAGTCTTAAAGATTTCTGGTAAGATAGTGGCCAAGAATGAAGCAAAGTTTTCACCGTAAACCTTAGATAAGTTAGCAATAAAAGCATAACCAGATTCTCTTAATCTAGCAGAGTCAGTTTTGATGGCTTCGTAAGCAGAATTAACCAATGGTTCTGCATATTCAGAGAAAGTTTCAGATCTAACAGCTCTGGCCATGGTAGAAATATTTTCGAAAGTCATGGCTCTAAGTTCGATATCATCTTCAGACATACCTTCAAGTTGAGAACAGTTTTGAATAAATTGTTCCAAATATTGGACACTAGTTTTGAAGTATGGGGTGAAGGCAATACCGGCAGCGAAGGCAGCAGAACCAATAGCAGAAACAACGGCACATCTTAATTTAGAAGAGTTATTGTTTTCCAACATATAAAATAATTTGTTCATCAATGGCTCTAAGTACTTGGCAATAGCCGAGAAAGAAATAAATTCCAATAAACCATCAAGAGTGATGGTAGCGTAACGGTAAATCGTA
This sequence comes from Maudiozyma serrabonitensis, assembly GCA_030571355.1. Classification (NCBI taxonomy): domain Eukaryota; kingdom Fungi; phylum Ascomycota; class Saccharomycetes; order Saccharomycetales; family Saccharomycetaceae; genus Maudiozyma; species Maudiozyma serrabonitensis. The sequence goes on along the minus strand of JAJLXS010000052.1, from coordinate 30,969 downwards.
GCAAACTTAGCAGAATCGATAATTTCAATGATCAGTGGTAAGTATTCTTCATGGAACTTAGCAACCTCATCTTGTAAATCAGAAGTCATTTGACTAACACACTTCAAGGCAGCTAGTTTGACGACTGGTTCAGAGTCCTTTAGACCTTGAATTGTAACTGGAATAACCTTATCAAATTGAGATAAAACGTAATCTGGAGCACCAGAAACAGCAACAGAAATAGCCAATAAAATAGCTCTTCTTTCGAAAGCATTTGTAGATTGAGACATTTGTGTCATGTGGTCAATGATGATTGTTGCAACTTGAGAAGGGGGTAATTCGGCAGAGGCAAATGCCAACAATCTAATAGCACTCAATGATGGGGTGTTTTCTTCATTTTCACCAGCTTCGTCTTCATTGTTTAGTTCATCGTCAACATCAATTTCTTCAGAAGCAATTTTGAGACCGGCTTGGGTGATTTCTGGACCTAATCTAGCTTGAATAACCTTGGATTTTCTGTATGATAAGGAAGAAATAATGAATTGAATAGAGTAAACTCTAATATCTTCATCAATTTCAGTGTTGATGGCGATTTGAAGAGCCAATTTAACCAAATCTGCAATAGAGTTACCAGTCAGTCTAGAGTCTAACAACAAGAAGTCGTTGAAACAGTTGAAAATTAATTTCGCGTTTGTATTATCGTCAGCTTTAATAGCAGCGTCCAAGACGTTAACAACAGAAGGAATCAAAGATGCAAACTTGGTTGCTTGTTGCTCATTAATGTTTTCATTTTCTTCAATTAAAGCAGAAATATGATTCAAAGCTTGGGCAGATAATGATCTTGTTTCTAGTGAAGCAGTGTCGTTGATAGTATGAGCAAATAGATTTAAGAAATCGTCAATGTAAACAGCTAGGGATGGACTGAATTCTTCCAATAAGGATAATAGAATGAAAACAGCTGTCTGTCTTACTTGAGCATCATCACCAGATGCACCTTGGATCAAATTTGGAACCAATTCTGGCCATTTGTTAGCTTCAAGTTCCTCGTTACCAATAATGGCAATAACACGAGCATTGGAATGACGAATAATCTCCTTTTGTTCACTGAACGCAGATTGTAGCAAAGAACTCTTGATAGAGGTCTTAATAGAATCATCTAGACTATCCCAGTGCTTTGGAATCATCTTTCTAACTTCAACACCAGCTAATTGTTTCAAAGCATCATCAGTATTGTTATGTAGGATATGAATCAAAGCTGGAACGGTAGAAGGTTGGGTGTAGAATTGAGATTGCAACGTTTTAGTAGCTTCCTTAATCCCAGCATTGTTTGGCTGAGTAATTGCAGTCAAAGTTTGCTCAAGTTGGCTCAGGAATTGTTGATCCATTTTTTAAAGAGTTGGAATGCGGTACTATACAATTTTAATTCCGTGTTATCTAAAAAAAAAAGTATTAATTTTCCGTTTTGTTTCTTGATATATCCTAACTTAATAAAGAAATGTTTAACGGAAATGTTCTCAGTTTCTTTTATTGATATGTTTCTCCTAAGTGTGAGTTAGTTCTTCTGTTGTTATTTATTAAAAAATGCCTTCCTCTCTGGAACAACGCCTATCGAGTTTACTTGTTTTTAAAATAAGTCGATGAGCGTGGGAGACTGAATTAGAAAAATTTTTTTCGCCTCTTTTTTTTTTCAAAACAGAACTCATCTCATCGCAAAAAAATAAAAAAAAAGTAAAAAAAAAGAAAGGAAAATATGCATGAACCTGAAAGAAACTTCAATTCTGCTCCACAATATTTGTTAATTGAGTTAAACCTTGTAACTTTGCTGCTCCCACGATAGCTAGGAATAAACGTATTATTTATCGATGTTTTATTCGATAAGAATAGTACAGTATGTAGGTGCTACATGACACGTAAATATATATATATATATACAGATGGAAGCTTTGAACTATTGTTGCATATAGTAAAGAATATATACAGCTAGGTTCTTTTACGGATTTGCCTGCAGATCGTTTTCGATAGCCTCCAACTTGGTTTCAATGTCATCTATAGTCATACCAATTAGGTATCTATACTTGTTTAATTTTTCTGTCGAATTTAGTTCCACCTTAATTTCTGTAATCTTGTCGATACACGAACGTCTCTTTAATTGTAATAGCGTCAGTTCTACCAATAACTTACATGATTGTGAGATACCTTCTTCAGATGAGGATTCGACTGATGAATCATTTGTTAGCGTAGCGAGAGAAGCCTCTTCATCTTGTACCAAAGTAGCTAGCTTTAATGCTTGAGATTTTTCAGTATATTGAACACATGCCACTTTGCCTTCGTCAATCTTTTTATTTAGATCGTCGACTTTTTCTTTAACCTCATCAACCGTTTTCAACTCCAGAGGGTGCATCTCAATGTCAACCAATGTATCCAACACTTCTTCTTTTTGATTTTCAAGTAACTGGATTCTCTCTTTGGTTTCTTTTATTCCAAGCTCTGTATCACGAATGCTAGATGTTAGATCGTCAATTGTATTTGTCAATGATGATGAAAATTCGTTACTGGAATTTTTTAATTTTGTCAACAATCCAGATATTTTGGACATTGGTGGTAAACGAGGTATATCGATAACCTCCTCGAATAAATTCATATCTTGTAGTATACCAATAGGTGATTGAATAAGCTTCGATCTTGGACTCTTCACAATAATAGAATTCTGAGGATCAGTCATCCTTTTTCCATAAATAACAGGAGATTGTTGTAATGTAGCCGAAACATGTGCATTAGGTTTCTTCAAGACAGAGGATGTCACAAGTGAATCTAAAGATGCGATATCGTCTAGGATGTGATTGATATTAGTAGGACTTTTATCAAGTCCTGGAGTTCTAGATAATTTATTCTTCTTAATTTTTTGTGCTGAGTTATCATTCATTCTATTTTTCTTAACATTTTTTACTTTGGTATTTATAACGTCGGAACCTGTAGATGTTTCTGACATCGTAACTTGACCTACATCCATATAAGTTTCTTTAATATTGTATTCAGAAGTGTTCTTGTTAGTTTCAACACCTGTTTGTTTATCCATATAATGTGAAGATAGATTGTTTGAAGGAGGAACGAAGTTAAATTTATTCAAAATAGAAACAGGCGTCTCATTATCACCATTGACAATATCCATAGAGGCCCCTAATGAACTCAACCTGTTCCATAGGGTTACGTTAAGATTTAAAGCGGCTAGATGAAGAGCTGTATTGCCCATGTTATCCTGGAAGTCTAGACAAGACTTCAAAAGTTCAGGATTCTCTTGACCCAAGCTAGTTAAGATGGTATCTATATAAGATGAAATTATTTTCTGGTTCTTTGTTGGGTTGACACTTAATTCTACCAGATAATGTATGGGAAGCCTTCTGTTTGCATCTGGTGTTATGAGGCACTCTTTCAAAAGCTTTATAACTTCTAAAAATACTTTTTTTTTGTAACAATTATTATAGAACACTGCTTTCGTGACACAGTTTATACCCAGTTTGTTGTATACCGTAAGATTTGCATTAGTTTCTGTCAATAATTTTACCAATGGAACATTTGCAAGAGCCGTTGCCCAATGGAGAGCTGTATGGCCTTGATCGTCAATAATAAAGTTAATATCAAAATCGGATGGAGGGTAGTATAGTTTTGAAATCAACTTTTCTGTTTGTTTATCAGCTTTTTCCGTGGCTAATACCTGTAAAAGAGCCTCTTTATAATCGGTTGCATTTAATGTCTCAATTGTATTATCGTCATTACTATTAAAACCATCGTTATTTTCAATATATTGAGTTGAGTTTGAACGCGAAGATAATGGGGTTCCATTCTCATTTGAAGAAAACATATCCAAATTTGATCCAGTCGAATAATTATTGTTACTACTATGATTTCTATGTTTATCGTTATTGCTAAAGGCACCAACAACATTATTGTCTTTGTAGGAGTCAATCTTATGGCGAGGTCGCTGTGTTTTACTTTGAGATTTCTTTTTACTAGCCATAGCAATTGGCCTTATACTATCAATGGTTTCATTAACCATCTGTAAACTATGGTTTCCACCTATGTTCATTCCATTATTAATAAGAGAAGTGTCACTATTTATATTATGGAAATTTCCTTGATGCGCTATATGTTCCCTGTTCTGGATTGTTGCATGAGATTGGTTCATAGCATGATGTGTGAAAGATTGGTTTGCATCCTGTCTCATGCTTTGAATAGTGCTGTTCATTGTATTTGTTGGTATTGGATAGAATTGAAGTGGTTTCTGTGTAGCAGAATAAGGTCCTGTTATTGTGGGAATATTCCCAATACCATTTTGCATAGATAGACTCATATTCTTACTTCCATTGGTACTATAGTCTATTGAATTCATAAGATGTTGTTGTGGAGTCTGAAAAGCAACATTATGTAATGGACTAGGGTTGTGTAAAGATTGCTTATTTTTTTTGCTTTTAGATGTACTACCATTACCCCTTTTCTTTGGGGTTTTGTTATAACTTGATGGAGATGTTATTTTAACCCCTGGAGATGATCGTCTAAGAACACTATTCCTACTTCTCCTCCTTGGTGGATTATTTGGATCCAATTGGAACATCAGTATCTGATTTACAACAGGATCCGTAATATTATACTTTTCTGCCAGTAATATTGCAGATTGTAAAGGTGCCCATGTCCCTTGAAACCTACCATAACCACCTTGGATCTTTTCATGTGGCATAGTTAATGACTCCTTTTCAAGTACTTTAGTTCTTTGAGCTTTGGAAAATTTAGCAACTTTAAATATTTGTGTAATGTTAACCCAATCGTCACGCGTTCTTCTCATAACTATATTTACTTCAAAACCCCGAACATAACATTCAAAGACATCTGTATCCGAGTATGTTGCAATTTCTATTATTGGAGAATCTTTATCCATGTGTTCTTCAACATTGGGAGTTATCGATTGGTTTACAAATTGTGATTTAGACATCAATTGATTACTCGACTTATTATCTGCATCAAACTGTTCTACCATAATAAGCAAGGTTTCCAAATAAATATTTGTACTCTGTAATGTCTAATTTATACACCTTTGGTTAGGTATCTCTTTTTTCTTGAAGAAGAGATTTCTTTCAAATTAAACACAGTAAAATATTAAACAACTTCTCTTTTTATTTAAGCAAACTATGAGATATCGTGTTTTATTATTTAAATAACGATTCCTTTTATTTATTATATTGCCGTTTCACTTTAAATGTTGTATATCTTGGGAATATTACTAGTGGAATTTAAAATAACACCAAATTTTGAATTCTTCATTCAATTCTGAAATTAAACAACCATTATCTTTAAACATTGGAACCAACTCAAATAGTTGTTGTGTCTATCTTGGTGTATTTACTACATAGATTACCTGTATAAAAAAGCCCGTATCTCGCGTTTGCCATTTCAGGAAAATATCTTTAATATATTCTGAGAGACCAAAAAAAAAACCCAGCTAAGCCCGTAACAATATTAAAACATATTGAGCAGTGAAAAAAGATGGAGATTTACGCGACAGTAAATATTACCACATTTTTTCTCCGTACTAATAAAGCAAAAAAAAAAAAAATTAAAATAATTAGCTGGCCCTAAATTTTTTTATTTACAGAACGGAGAAGATGACAGCACAAGACTAAAGTTCACAATATCGAATTTAGCGTATGATTTGAGGTAAACCTATAACCAAGTGATTGATGTATTTTAGTAGACAACTGAGAGAGTAAATTTAAAGGTATGATTATTGAGATATTTTGCAACCAAAGCTATCTCATTGCAAAAAATAGTAAAAACTAATATTAAACTCCATATTTATGAAAAATATTATAATGTTAGCAACGTATACTTTTTCAGTTAACAGTTAGTCTTATTATTAAGAAATAGCTCAGTAAACGATTTTATAGATGGTTAGAAACTACTACTTTCAGTCAACGGTAAACATGCTGAAAAGGAATTTTAAAATAGTTAACTTGGTAAACCTGAGCTTTTAAGTTAAATAAGATAATAACGTCCAACCTTTTAATTTCAACAATGGAGTGTTCGTTAAAATAAAACCATAAAACCTACTTTTCTTGTGAATTATATAGTCTGCAATGGATCACTTCCCCCACATAAAACTTTAATTTTCACGTCAAGGGCACATCTGATAAATCTGAACAAACCTCTCTATTGCCGTTAATTAGATTGGAAATTAGTGCAAATTAAAGTTAACCAAGTGGCAATCAAAGTAACTGTTCTTTAAAAAATAAGAATAAATTAAAGAAAGTTCTATATCTTTACCTCTATTTATATGCGTTTCTTCCCTCAAAATACCTCGGCGGTTAAATTCCCAACGGGCTCGCCGCTTCTTTTTTTGAAAAAAAAAAAAAAAATTAAAAAAATTAAATACAACAAACCCTAAATTAGGGCTGAAAAATCATCTTGAACGAAAACATCATATTTAACGAGCAGGACGACATAATAAATAACAACTATCAATAATTTCAAAAATCTGGAAAAAAAAATAGTGAGAGGTTTCCTTCCTCTTAGGCGCATGTTATTTTAAAACAACTAGAATATAGAGAAAAAGTGAAAATTAATTATTAAAGAAAAAAAAAAGACGTTAAGATTTCAAATAAAGATCTTTAATTAATGAATAAAGAGTAATAACAATTAGCAAACTAATTAAGTTTTTAAATTTTGTGGAAAACAGCTTACTGATTACTTTTTTTATTTTCTGTAAAAGAAATACAAACGAGTTATACAAATTTAGTTAAAATCTCAAAATGCTACCTTTGTATTTATTGACTAATGCGAAGGGTCAGCAAGTACGCATTGAATTAAAAAGTGGTGAAGTTATTGAAGGAGAATTGACAAATGTTGATAATTGGATGAATGTTACATTAGCTAACGTTAATGAATATAAAAGTTCTGATAATAATGCTCAAATGGAAGTATTAAAATCTACGGAGATTTACTTAAAGGGTATCTATATTAAATACATTAAATTACAAGATGATATTATTAGTACGGTAAAGCAACAAATTAATAGTAATCAGAATAATAATAGCGGTAACAAATATAATAATAGAAAGTATAACAACAATAACAGAAATTATAACAATAATCAAGGTTCTGGTAATAGAAGAAATAATTATAACAATCGTGATATGAACAGAAGACATAACAATAACAACTACCAACAACAAAATCGTCGTTCATATCACCATAACCCTAACTCTAATAATAGTAACAATAACAACAACGAATATTCTAGACCATCCCATGATGGCACTGGTGGTTATGTTCAACATCATACTATTTTTAATAACGATAACGATAACAAGGTTGAGTTTTAGGAAAGTTGCTCCTTCTATTTTCTTTTTTTTTGGTTACAACTTCTGATAGAATGTAAGGCTGAGTGTTTTTACTTTAAATCAAAGTTTGTTTATCGATCATTTCCTTAATTTTTGTGCATATGATTATCATTAGTATAAGTAACTAATTGTATAAATACAAACATATATAAAAATCAATAAAAAAAACCTTAAAATGATAAAGAGTTAGAAGAGGTTTATTATGAAGTATTGAAATAACAATTTCCCTTTAATATAAAAGTGGAATAACTGAAAAAACATTTTTAATGAAATGATAATTTGCAAATTTAATTAATATAAGGATAATATACAAATTTAAATAATTTAATATAGGCATTATGACTAATAATAACGACATAATTTATCAAATAAATACCAACACTGTTGGTATAGATCAAACAAATGAAAAAATGTAATTAACTAAATGATAGAAGTCAAGAACAATGCCTTATGCGAATGTAACACAGGTCATGATTGTGTCACTAATTTAATGAGTTTTGGTTCTGCTACGTGAAACATACCTTATGAAAAAGTAACTACTCAAGTAGCCAAGGGATCCCATACCAAAACCACATATTATGTTGAAGATTGTACTATAACATACGGATAATAAAATAGAAGAAAATCCACGAATATTTAATACCCAGAAAATATAATACAACGAATATAATTCCATGTACCATGCAGGACTACTACCGGCTTGATAGACTTTCCACCTCCAATCAACTTCATCCGCTTCTTTTTTTGATGTTATGGTCATTAGAATGTAACAGACAATGATAGAGATTTCACAAACGACAATACACAACAATAAAATGTTAGCTAATAGGAACCCATAGTAATAATAAAATGTAGTTTTCTCTAACCAAACAGACTTGTAAACGAATTGTAATTCAACGTAGATTATAATAAATGGGAAAATGCCACTTATTAGAATTAGAAGGATACTGAACGAATCAGTTATTAGACTTTTCTTTTTACTTCTAAATCTTGTCAAAGAACCACCAACCTTTTCTGCATATGTACGTTCGTTTGCATTTCCACTCACTTTCATTCTTTTATGTTCAAGAGATTTCACAGCCAATTGACCTCCAATATAACTCAACGGGATACAGACAAGGAAGTACATGAATATAATCAATACGATCGTACCGAATGGTAAAGCATTTGTAGAATCATGTGCCCAAACAATACTATTCAAAATTAATGTACTAGTCAACACCAAACCAGGTAATAGACAACCACATAAAATAGAAAACGATATTATACCACGAATTTGTTTGTCATTCAGAGACATCGAGTTGCCCCTCATACTACTTTGGATTAGAAGATATGAACCGACATAAGAAGCCATTGCTGCACCTAGTATGAAAAATACAAAAGTCATTGATAAAACAGAATTTCTGACATCATGTAACTTGTTTAGAGAGCATGAGATGGCCAAAGCTCCAACAATAGTAAAAATGCATTGGACACCCATTGAGACTATGACAATCAAAACACGTAGACCTCTTGTTTTCTTAGGGTTTAACCAATTTCCCGCTATCGTTGGTAGAGCCGCTGTATTATCAGCCAATAAATTTACTTCAAATGTATCCCTATCTTGAGTAGAGCGGTCTTTTATGGATACCTTAATAAAGATAAACGCAACAATAAAGGATGCAAGAATGACAATCCCGATAGAATTGGCCAAACTAATCCAATGGAACTTTGCAGATATTTCATCGGACAACTCTCCATTATTGAAGAAAAACTTAAATCGGTCCTTCCATTCCACGTCAAATTCCTCTCTCCAGTAAACAGAATAAGTAAATGGTAGGTATTGTAATTCATCATCTGGTTCGGGAACAACTAATTCATAATTTTCATAATCTCTCCTTGCACCAGGACAAGTGTAGTCTGATACAGACCTTGGATACACTTCAAAGCCGACAATGGTAAAATTATTATCATCAATTGCATGAAACCTTATCACAAACATCAAATGGTTATGGAGATAGACAGTTCCTGTTTCCTCATCATAATAACCTAGAGGAAAACCAGATCCGTAATATTTCTTGTGGTCCTTTGTAGAGATGAAAGTTGTAGCCGCAGGTAATTCGTCATCGATTAGCCACTGAGCAACGTACCCTTTTTTAATCAAATCAATTGCTGTTTTCATTCCTTCTTTGTCAGTTTTACGTGCACAAAGAATATTACATGGCATATCTTCGCCAAATTTTAGCTCATAATCACTTTGCCACTTACGATCACCACGTATTATCTCATTTAAAGAAAGATGTAATGGTTTCTTAAATTTTGATGGAGGGCAAGTAAATGGTAAATCATAGTATGCATAGGGAAGTTGAGTTAAATCACTTTCAACTTTATTAACAATAATTTCTACTGTATCACCTTTTTGATAAATATTGGGTGTTACCCAACTGTTATTAGCCAGTTGGAAACGAGTTGCGAGAGGCAAATGATTACGCAATGTAAACAATAGGAAAAGCACTATAATAAGGGTAGGGAGGGTCTTAAATTTGATCTGGAGAACTATCATAGCGTCAGATATATGCAAAATAAATGGGAGAACCAAGCAAATATAAAAAAAAACCTGGTAATTTTGGTTAATTAGTTTTCAAATTGTGTGCGACAGAGTAGAAAAGAAATAATGTCTCGTTTTGGGATGGGAAAATGAGTAGATTTATAGACAAAAATCCAAAGCTCAGTAACCAATTCTACTATACTGAGGTCAAGTAGGGATATTGTACTCTATGATGCAGCCTCTTAGAAACGAAATTGTATTGTCGTTTAAATATCTGGTGTATGATCAACCGAATTAGTTGAAAACTTAATTTCGAATATCACTATCTAACACGGTACAGACTTTACAATTAATTAAATATATACAGTAGAGTATACGATATTGTGGCTGAATCCAATGAAATGGTAAAGTGTCTTAAATAAGAAGTACGCAACCAAAGCAACCGAAATATTGAATAATAGCAGGGATGATGCTGATAATAGAACATCTGCAAATCTTAATATTTCTAAATGTTTCGCCTATTATGATAGCATTTTTTCTGCGTGTTTTTCAACCTCGATTTTTTTTTCAGTTCAAGAAAACTCACCACATATAATTGACGTGTACAATATCGGGATAACGCGCGCGTGAAAATATTCTAAAAATTGAAATATGCTCTGATTTATTTAGTTTGTGGAGTCGGAAAAACTATAAGTTCATAGTTAGTGCACAGCAATACAAAGCTCATTTCTGTCTTGCCAATTCTTAAGTTAAATTGTATGAAAGATACAGTAGCGATAATGTCCCAGGTTAAAGGAATTTCTTGAGCATCTTGTATTACACAAGGTTTAGTATAAAAAAAATTTATTAATATAATTACAATTTCCAATCTAATATATAAGAACGATGTTTTGTGTGATATTGGTATTCACAAAATCTAATAGCTACTCTAAAACATATTTTATTTTTCAAAACTTTGTACCTGTTAGCGTAGTATCTTCTGAATCAAAGTATTCGGTCCCCTTCCGTTCTTTACTACTGACCTTGCGGAAACCAGGACTATGTGGTAAATTAGGTGATAAGACACCAGATGCCAATAAGTACGGACTAGCAAAACCGTTGGAATTAACAGTACTACTTGCTGTAACAGCACTTGATGTATTGATCGATAAGTTTGGTGTTTCACTCACATTTGTGCTCTCAGCAATCTCGTCTCCGTCTTTCTTGTGCTTGTCCTGCTTACTATTTGATCCTGATTTTTTTTGTTGTTCATCCCATAGAGCTTCATCGTCATTAGCATTGCTTGATAATTCTTCTTCACGCTTTCTGGTCTCTTCCCTAGCATCTGCTAACATCATTTTCGCCTTCTTCAATGAAACTGTTGGTGTGGTATAAGAACTAATCACCGGTACTGTTTTATCAATATCAATAGTAGTCTTTATCAAGGTGGCCATCCAACCTCTCATTTCTTCCTTGGTATCTACTGCAAAATAATGGATACGAGGTTGAGTAAATGTTAGACCCTTCTTTGAACCTGGTGCTGGTGGAATTAACTTGAAACAATATCTACCTTTACCGGTACTTGCCGCATACAATGAAACAAATTTATCATCCTCCTTTGCAGGAACAACACGGTGAGCCGTAATATCGATTAAACCTCTTTCTCTTGTATCACTTGTGTTTGAGAAATATGATAATCTTGTACCGTGTAGAGTAAAGAAACGGTTCTTCCATGTGCTCATCTTACCACTTCCCTTTTTGCTCATCCAACCAGAGTAATCTGCTGTTTTTATTGCCTCATCCACACTAACATTTCTAATACCTTCCATGAATGCAGACGTACTTTGTTTCTTCAATGGTGGTTTTGTCTTAAGAGTACGTAATTTTTTAGGCTTAACTGCTTCGCTAACAGACCTCTTATTTTGATCAGTTCCTAGGATATCTTTTACAGTATCGTTTGGATAAGTACCATTTGCACTCACAGACCTCCTCTTGTCTTTCTTCTTTTTACTAGCTGCCTTAGAAGCAGCAGATGGATCTGCACCAGTTGTACTTGATTTAGTACGTTTATCTGCCTTAGGAGAGTTCCTATCAGCACTTTCAGTAAATTGTTGTCTGAATGGACTTGTAACAAACGAAGTCTTTTTCTTCAATTTCAAAGAATTGCTCTTACTTAGGCCGGTATTAACAGATAACGATCTATCGACACCACTACTACTCTTGTTAGGTGTAAAATATGACAGAACTGAAGAATTTCTTTTGATCTTTTTTTCTCCCTCTTTGTCCTTATCTGTAACATTTAGCCTCATAATCTTCTCTTCATCTGAAGATTCATGGTCTGAAGAAGTCGCATATATACTTGAGGTTGGTCTATCACTGATAGCATCCTGGTTATCCTGGTCTTCTTCTTCAAAACTACTATCGTCATCAGCATTTTTTTCCATCACAATATTGGGCGGTATTTCCTGATTATCACGTTTTGAGGATTCCCTCGATTCACTGCCGCGATTCGTCATTTCATGTGGAGGTGAGTATATCACTGATGATCTGTTATTATTATTAGCATCCTCCTTTTCTTCCTTTATTGAATTAGTAACAGATGGAGAAAACACACCTGATTTGATATTTCTAGAATATGAATTCCTGGAAGGTGTACTAGTAATCTGTTCATTAGACCCAGTGGTCCTTAATGTACGATAAGGAGAATGAGATAAAGACTCTCCAGCGTTGATTGGAGATGCCAACCTATTTACTAGTGGTGATTTAGGTGGTTGAGCCGGACTTGGATATGAAGGTGGCTTAGGTGCTCTTCTTGGAGATGCAAAACTTGCAGGATTAATCATATTTGTATCCAAGGTTTGAACGTTAGGATCACTAGCCTGTTTACCATTAATCAGGACAGAAGTTGGTCTTTGACGAGGTGTTACAGAGGAGCCGGTACTTCTGATTGGTAGTTCTTCAACAGATTGTGATACTGGTCTTGCATGTCCGCTAACCGAAATATGTTCCATCTCGGCAGCTGGCATTAATTCTTTCATTCTTCTCCCAGAATTACTAGTAGCCATCTCCATAGCCTCTTTTAGGGCAGCAATTTCTTTAAACATTTCAAATCTTGTACCGAATGAACTAACGTCTAGCTCCTTCAAGTGAGATAATTCTAATTCAAAGAGAATCTTACCTGATATCTTATGTTGCTTAAATCTTGAAGATGACTGGACGTCGAACCCTGCCTGGATAAAATACTCAGTAACTTCTTCAGCTGTCCAATTTTGGGCATTCGCTACATCAAGTTCGGATTTACCATTTACATCATCCAAAGAAGAAGAAGACCGTATACTGTTACTAACCTTCTCGGCGTCTGATACCTGGAGTCTTGAAGGATCTTCTCCAACATTTAGGTCGGTTGTCTCTGAATAAATAGTTTCCTCAGCAATACTATGCGCAGGGCTATCAGGTTCTTCATCCTTGTATTGAATTTTATCAGTCTCTGCATTATCATCAATTTGAAAATCTTGTAAAGCTCTATCAATATCACTCATAGTGCTTTTCACTGATACGTGCCTTTCGCTTGGAACTTCATGGCTCATAGAGACAGGAGCTGCAGCTTCCGCAACTTGTGAAATTGAAAGATCTGCGGATGAGTCAGCTCCTGAAGGAACTAATGATGTATTACTATCAGACATACCATTCATACTGTTCATTCTCTTCAAGGATTTAGCCCTCATTAGAGTTGGTTTTCTTTCATTACTTATTTTTTGAGTAAAAACAACTGGATAAAGACCTTCTTCTTTTGTTCTTAAATTTAAACCGAAATACCATCCATCGTTATATTCTCTATCATCTGTAATCACCTGAATTTTATCACCAGGTTTCATATCAAGCTCATCCTCCATCCTCTTCGCATATTCGTTTATACATATATAGACAGGAAAAATTCTTGGAGATTCTCCACTTACTGCACTAAATTGAGAATCCTTTGTTATATCAGCAGCCGAAGATGTGTCAATCTCTGACAACATATTTGAAAGTTTCTTGCTCATTTTCGTTTTAATATATGATCTTGATACACAATCTACCACTACGGAAATATGTGTATGTTTTTTTACGTTTTAATTTAAGCCAAAAGGTAGAATATTTTAGACCACGTTACACTTAAATTCAAATGTGAAAAAAAAAACACAAATTAGAATTTAATAATAATAGTAATAAATAGAGTGCTCAATGTTCAGTAAATAACTGACAATTTGTTTTTTAAAGGAAGCTTTTACTATTGGTATTCTTTATTATCTTCCCACTTAATATATTGCTATTTCTTTTGTCTATATATTATTAAGGGTTTCAGCAGTTGACAATGTGCTGTGTTTTATCTAAATAAACAACAATCTGAATACTACTTGTAATGTATATGTATTCCTGTACAATTAATGTATCGTTTCTCGCTTATATGATTGAAGTTTTGTTTACTAGTTGCCAGTCTAAAGGGCCTTCAGACTAATTATTTATTTGTTGTTTTATTTACAATCCCCGTATATAAACACATCGCCAGCTTACTCTATTTACCATTGTTTTCCGCTCCATCATACTCACAATGCCTGGGAAAACAGCCTGGCAAAAAATTTTCATAGTCAGAAATAGTTAAAAATGAAGAAAATAACACCTTAAAAATTAATTTACACGTGACTCAAAATTATTTTTTTTGGTTGTACTCCGAGTTAGCAGTTTGATATACATAATTACATTAATTTAAGTATACAGGCGAAAACTAATACATAAAAGTGTTTTTAGTTAAGAAGAGCACTCCTAACATATGTTTAAATATATGCAGTTTAAAAGATTTATCTGTTTTATATTAGATTATTTGTTCCTTGTAGTTGTGACCATCGTAGCTGTCCCTATCAAGAACGTCTTATATTAACATTGTATGTTTTAATACTATGTAGATAGTTTCCATTTAGAAATAGTAATTTAAATATCAAAAATAAAACTATCAAATTTGCAATATATAGAGACACACTTGTTGATGTTTCTGTTATAATACAAGTCAAAATTGCTAGTTATCACGATCCACTGAAGGTGTGACATCGAAATTTTGTACTATGAAGTTATCAAATATGCAGACAATTGAAAGTGAAGTTGGACAGAAAGTACGATGTCTACAAAGACACTTAATTGAAGGGCTGACTATCGTTTGATGTTTAAAACCCCTGTACGGACAAAACTCTGATCTTACATCGGAACTTTGTCTAAAAATTCCAAATCTTAAGATATTAAATTTGTAGTCAGCAGGATTCTCCAAAGTAATAGGTCTAATTTTACCTCGTTTTTGATTATGTCGAAATAGCCATAAAAAGGTTTTCTTTCTTCTTCGTCCTATTTTTCTTCTGATAGGACGATTCCTAGCTCTAGTTGGAATATTCTCTTTATTCATAAAACAGGCACAGCAATAACAAAGTAATATAATAAAAAATATTAAGTGGTCTTTTTTGAGGATCGTCCTACCCCGAAGTTCCTTAGAAATTACCGTTTTATCCTCTTTTTTAGGGAAAGGTAATATGACTGGCAATATAATTGTGCTTTGTTATTATAATTGACTTCAATTAGAACAATTTTATTTGTTCTCTTGTTCAATATTTTTTATATGAATTACTATAGTTTACTGGGTTTAAAATGCCAACAAATATTATTACTATTATTATTATTATTATTCTTATTATTAGTAGTATTATTATGATATAGTAGCTCTCATTTAATATGCAAGAACATGTAGTCGATATCTTTATGTTATCTATTCTTCTTTTTTTATTTTTATTTTCTGTCGCAGTTGTGACGTTCAACGATTTATGCTTAACTGTCATTATTCTCGAAAAAAAATATCAGAGAATAAGTAACATATCGACGTGATAATAATTTCTTAATTTTCGTTTATTGTTCCGTAATGAATATATATTAACTTGAATTTTTAACTCTTTTTCACTCTCTTCTTTCTCATTATAACTAGTTTTACATCATTAAATTTCACATTTGATCTACACAATGCACAATGTCCACTTGATCTATTTGTTCTAGAACTATTGACCATATGGAACAAACAATCACAACAAAACACATGTCCACAACGTGTAATCAAAGCCGTCTCCGGTGGATCAAAACAAATTGGGC
This sequence comes from Maudiozyma serrabonitensis, assembly GCA_030571355.1. Taxonomy (NCBI): domain Eukaryota; kingdom Fungi; phylum Ascomycota; class Saccharomycetes; order Saccharomycetales; family Saccharomycetaceae; genus Maudiozyma; species Maudiozyma serrabonitensis. Next base: position 14,937 of record JAJLXS010000052.1, on the reverse strand, counting down.
ATTGGTAATCACGAGCAGCCTTATATTTAGTGGCAGCCTTACTTTCAATTTCCTTTTCTAATTCTTCATCAGAAATTTCCACCACTTGTTGTTCTGCTGCTTCATCATCAATTACTGTTGGCGTCACATTATGGACAGAGGAAATTACCACATCTTCCGATGTATCCGTATTTTGATTGTTCAATACACCGTTTATGTTTTCTCTAGAGTTAGTCTCGTCGGTTGGATTTACGTTAGATTCGGGCTCCTGAATCGCTAGATTTATAGGTTCTTCTGTCGAACCATTTGGTATATATATATTATTTTCAATTTCTGAATCAACACCAGAGCTTGCAACAGTTACTAGTTCAGTGGTCGATGGTGTCTGTTCATCGAAAGCGTTATTTAAATCAAAATCGGGTTCAGGTTCAGTAATACTTCTTGTGTCAATAACATCAGGGGATGAATCTGAATTTACATATGTTCCCCTATTTTCACCCTGATCATGTGTATGATTTGTCTGTTCGTTGGAAGGTGACGTTAAGTTTGAATTTGCGTTGGGAGTTTGATCATTAACAACTTCGCCACCATTATCTTCGTTACTATTATTCTCAGAAGTTTCTCCTCCATCAGATCTACGTCTCTTCCTTGAGATCGGACTTGTATTATCATCACCAGTGTCAGAGTTTGGGCCATTATTGTTAGGAGCAAGAGATGACATCACCAATAAAATTAAAATATGCTCCTTTTTTCTTTAATAATATATATATTCCGCTATATATACATGTTATTGGAAAAGTTGTCATTTCAATAGTGATAAATATAACATATAAATAAAATGCTTATCTATTCTGATCGTATTGTTACATATTTTCTTTAATTAGTATCATATAACGGTGGGATAAACAAATTCATAACAAGATTGTGAGATTTACAGTTTTAGATTTTTGAAGAACTTATGTGACGGTTTAAACCCATACATCTGCTGAAATAGGTGTAACATCCGTACATTCAAAGATATATTTTGTCCAGTTCGGTAAACATTTTTTTCATCTGAAAAAAAGTGTTTGACTTCCATCAAATTTCCGTTCTCTGAAAATTATTTGCCATGGTGGAAAACTAATCTTACAGCTTGTGCGGGTTCATCCTAACAATAGTGAATAAGCATTATCACCAAAATATTGAACATTTAGCATAGTGATAGAGTAATAAAAAGAGCTATAACCTTTAACTATAACTAACGTTTAATACAAGGTTAAGAAAACCAAGAAATATATAGTAACAATGTCTGGTAACGGTGCTCAAGGTACAAAATTCAGAATTTCTGTATGTTAATTTAGATGAATAAAAACGAATCTTTGAAAATGAAAGATAATATGAAAAAGATAGACGACCATATATGATAAAGTGATGAGAAATGTTAAGAAATACGTTGTTGGATAATTAGATATATACAGAGTGATGCAAACTAGTAATGAAATTATAAGAAATGAGGATAGTGAACAATTTACAGCGTAGATATCGATAACATAAATAATACTAGAATATAAAATGATAAGAATAGATAACTAGTCCTATGAATTTAATAATATATCCATCCATACCCAATGAACGGTAAAGGAATACGACACTGTTGTGATTATTTTTGAAATGGTTACTGAAAACGTCACTTCATCAAATCCGACAAGACAGTATTAAACGATCATATATCTCTGTTTTATTTTTCCATAGATTTAAAGAAAATCGATATATTAAGAAACACGTTTTACTAACAATTATACAATATGGGTAATAATTATTCATAATGATTTTTTTTTTACAGCTAGGTCTACCAACTGGTGCCATCATGAACTGTGCTGACAACAGTGGTGCTAGAAATCTATACATCATCGCCGTCAAAGGTTCTGGTTCTAGATTAAACAGACTACCAGCTGCCTCTCTAGGTGATATGGTTATGGCTACCGTTAAGAAGGGTAAGCCAGAACTAAGAAAGAAGGTTATGCCAGCTATCGTTGTTCGTCAATCCAAGTCTTGGAGAAGAAAGGACGGTGTCTACTTATACTTCGAAGATAACGCCGGTGTTATTGCTAATCCAAAGGGTGAAATGAAGGGTTCCGCCATCACTGGTCCAGTCGGTAAGGAATGTGCCGATCTATGGCCAAGAGTTGCTTCCGCCTCTGGTGTTGTTGTTTAAGAACTTTTTACATATAAGAATTATATTTAGAAACTCTCTTTAAAATTATTTAGTACTCAAATAACATAAAAAAAACTATTCAATTGTTACTTTTTAGTATTTATTATAAGCCATTATGACAGAAATTTACTCAGATTTCATGAGACTTAATGGAAGTTTCCATAGAAAACTTCTCATTTATATTTAAAACCTATATTATATCTAACTGTTTTTTTACAATATTGTTATTCTATAGTTACATATTTTGCTGTGAATATTTACCTGTTTGAATTGTTATTAAAAATCAGCATCATCATCAATTAATTGAACATAATTACTTGGGATAATACCTGTTTCACCATTTGCTCTTCTTGCTTTCCACCATCTACCTTCAATATCACTAACCTTCAATATTTCACCTTGTTCAAAAGAGATTTCATATTGATCAGCATCATCTGCCTGATATGAATATAAAGTCTTCGCAGTATATTTGAAATTATCATCACCAATATCACTATAAAGACCTAAAGTGTCTCCCATGGTTGTATCGGATACGGAACCGTTTGAAGTTACAGACAAGAATGTGTTCTCTGTATTATTATTAGAACCTGTCGATAACACCGGTTGATCACTTAACCCTGTATCCATTTCAATATTTGTATGTGAACTATTCATTTGGGTGACTAACGGGTCAGCGTTTTCAAATCCAGTTAATGCATTGGAAGACATATAGTTTTCATGTTTGACGTTGTTAAAACCGGGACTCATTGGCATGAATCTACTTGTTCGTCTATTATTGACAGCATTCCTACTAGTACGACGACGTGTTCTCATTATTGTGTTTTCATATGCAGAAACTTTAATACCCTTTAGGGAAAATGAATCGATCCATCTATTAGTCGGTGAAGCATTATCACCGCCATAATAAAAGATCCAAATCAGATTAATTACTGATAATAAGATTACACCTGCAGCAGCCGCAGCTTTCTTAGATCCTGTAGCGTACACTAAATTTGTAGCACTATTTGTATTATATACAAATGCTACCGAAAATGCACCTGTTAAAAAATTCTTATAATAATCGACAGTATCGAATGAATATAATAGAATCAACATGACTAAAAGGAGAAATTGATAAGCAATCCCCCACCAGGTGAATCTTGGGAAAGTTTCGTTCGTAGAGGCAGCTGCAATAGAGCCTACGATGGCAATTACCCATGATATTATTGCAATCGATATTGTCGATATAGCAAATGGATCCCCGAATAAGTTTCTTATATCCATATTGTGGTTAATTCTTGACCTCATCCTACGAGTTCTCAGATCATTCCCGTTGAATGACATTTATCAATTGAAAGTTATTTTTAGAAGGAAGTGATATTTTTTTATTCCTTTAACAAATTATTGTTAAATTATGGAAATTAATTCTATTTTACTAATCTTAGAGTCTTCTGGAAGGTCCTAGAAACAATTTATAATGTCTGAAAATAATATTGTTCACCAGCCAAACGTTTTGGAACTATTTTTTCTATTTGTTTATGTGTAAAATAAAGCAATTTAAAGTAGCCAACTTAGAAACGATTAATAAAGTAGTTCTGTATACATGTATATATATAAATTATACTAGTTCATAGAGTCCTGTTATTTGAAGTGAGATTATCATTCTAAAAAAACATTAGTAGAAAATTCCAAGAATATCCTGAACTCTCCTTCTCTCTCAGAATCGAGATCCAACTGTAGGGCTTCACTACTATGATGATCAATCCACCAAATGTATTACGATTTGGCGTTCTTTCACTATTATTATTTGATACGTATACGTAAATTTTTCAATTTTCTTACTTGGCGATACACAGTCTGCCATGCACTCAGAAAACCCAACAGAGGAAATAGTAAATCTAGTGAGTTTCAACAAATAAAGTAAAACTACGTAGCGTTTCGGATCGATCTGGAGAGGTCTAGCCCTTGCACTAATATATGGTCAAGAAAGAGAGGGAGCGGTCAATATACTAAGATGGTCATCAAGAATTAATTAGACATCAAGTAGAATCATAAAATCTATTAGAAAAACTGGAGGACTAAAATGAATATTAGTTATTAATATGGTGGTATATAAGTATATGTATGTAAGAAAAAGAAAGAAGTTGAAAACTTTCTATAGATATATAAAAGCAGTTAGGTGTATTGTATCCATAAAATTCGTCTTGCACTTCGTAAAATATATGCATATGTTTATTTGATTGAAATCTCAATAGCTTGTGTATGCATGTGATGGTCTACGCTGGCCAATTTAGGGTATGTCTGTTTTTTTAAAAAAGTTCCTGTGGCAGAGTGAATATAGTGTACAGCATTATCATTAAAATCCCAAACATAGCTAAGAATAATCCAGAGTATTTGAAAAATGTAGTTATGAATGGTCGTTTTGTGCAAAAGGACTCATATTCAATCCCAATTAATTGGTATGCAAATATTCCCGGTAATATGTACGATGTTACAGTCGAGCTAGTAGAACCAACAAATACCAATACACTCATCATCGTAATTTTTGTCATTGAAATAAGATATGCACAAATAAGTATGACACTAGTATAGAGTTTAAAATTACATTCTGTCATCGGCATAATAACCAGCTGTTTATTAGAACCTTCTTCAACTAATTCTTCAATTGGGATAGTGTGGCCCTCGCAAGTAAGTAAAGGAGTTGTTTGATTATACACTAATGTGTTAGCTGATGCATCGCTATTTCTTGTTTCTTCATTGAAGGTATCTTCAACAGCTTTATTATCGAACCAATTTTGAATCCAATTCAAAATACGATTTAATGAGGCTCTCAATGGATAACATTGGAATGGAAAACACACTACCATTAAGATAATATAAAAGAATTTTAAAATGGATATTGACCAGAATGGTGGATACAAGCATAAAATATTTTCTGAAACATTGTCCCCAAAGGTTAAATATCCTAAAATCCCAATTAATAATGTAATAAAAATTTGAATACTATTTACTATTATGGCAATATTTTTCATTTCATTAAAACTTATTTCTTCTTGTTCATTTATCATTGCAAACATGTGATGATGACTATTAAAGACAAATATTAATAAAGAAATTGCTTTTATCATACTGGTATCATCGTTATGTTGTGGAATTCCAATAGAGATATCACCTGTATAATCCCTTAAAGAATCACTTTTTACCCAGGGTAGTAATACTATTACAAACCCAAAATAAGTTAGCACTGCTATTGTCAGTCTAGTTAAATGTCTAGTAATACATATATTTTTAGAGAAACAAAACGGGGTAATAACAACTAGCGTAATCAAAGTTAGCTGTACACGAGGATTTAAAAGCAACTTATACATGGAATCACTCTTAGATGTAAAAATTCCGGGCAATAAATCACGTATGACTAGAAGGTGGATGACACAATTACAAAAACAACGTGATGCAATGGCAAAATCAAATATTACACCTAATTTTGGACTTGTAATCTGTGCTAATGAGAAAAATGAAGCATATCGTAGTGGTACATAACGTATAACTTGTGCTTGTACTAATAATCCTACTAATGCTAATAAAGAGACAATAAAAGTAACGACTATTCCTGTTACTAGACCAAAAGGTCTATAAATATATGGAATTGCTAACAGCCCTGCAGAACACAATGTACTCAATAGTCTAATAACTCCATCCTTAAGAGTTGAACTTACTCTACAGTAGTACGACATAATTGGCGTTCTCTTTAAGTAAATGAGTGTTGCAATAAAAATTAATAAATAAGCACCATACAAATGTGGTTACGGTTTATCTCCTCTGAAATAGACAAATAATATAACAGATTGAATGGTAAAACAAACCTTCCGGTCCAATAATTCAAATGGTAACTTATATATAAAAAGACCGTAAATTGATCCCTTAGTACAACCTTGCGGCATGACTCCCTTATAAAAACACAAACCTGATTTACGAGCTAAATATAGATCAATATGATAAAAAGAAATCAAGAGGAAAGTTTGAATGACGATAACAACGCCCTTAAGGTAAGAAGTAGCTACAGAAATGAGGGGGTGTATTGAACTAAATAATGTATCAATAATTACTTGACATTTATCTCGTTGTATTTACTTACTTGGCAAAGAAAAGGGATGCCATGGTGATCGATTATGCGATCATCTCGTATATTTCATGTCTCATCCCTTCCGGACTTTGAAACACCTTCTGCATCTCTTTCTGTGCGCGCGAATGATAGATAGATTTTAGAGGAGGAAGAGAGGAAGATACCACCGTTTTTGTATTCAATTCACCTACATACATATGTTACTGTCCACTTAAAGGTAACAAAAGAATTGAAACAGTAAATGAACTTGATTCTGAATTCCGAAGAGTGTTAAGATTGATGTTGGTCCGTCAAATAAACATCTTATATTATGGCTATCAGATCTCATTGTGCTAGCTTGTTCTTTCTCTGTTAATAATTCTGACTTCCTTCATATATCCTTATTCAAGCTTCAATAATAACAGAATTTGAGGCGGTTACTTATTTATGACGTTCGTATTAGGTCAAATAGGTCGTTCCCACACTTGAAATCTTAGAGTAATGGTGTATCGTGTCCTTTTCTTGGTAAGTCTTGGTTACATGCAACATTTTACTGAGAGTAGTATTTTGTAAACTTATGAAAGATAGATATTGTATTAATATTATTTACACGTTAATGCCACATCGTAATTATATATGTACATAGTTTTGTTTGAATATATATGTTTCCTTTAAAAGAAAGATTTCATTCTCAATATTTAAATTAGTAACCCTTTCTCTTTGCATCTTTAACTACTTCCATCAAACGTTTGAAGCCCTTCATAAAATCCTTTCTATGACGCTGCGACCTCTTCATTTCTGCCTTCTTACCTGGTTTCATATGGAATCTCTGTTTTCTACGATCAATGGCAATTTGGTTAGCAAATACAAGGCCGTTAAGTCTTCTACATGCACTTGCTGTATCAGAATTGTTAACAAGAACAGTTCTACCTGTCTTAATCGAAAAATTCTTTAATGAGGCAGCCTCCTCTCTTATCTGTTCAGGAAGTATAATGGAAGAATCACGTTGAAGATTATTTGATACATTAGCTTCTTTCATCGTATTAAATGAGACATTTAATCCGACATCTGACTTGTTCTTTTGAGTGTTTGGAAAGGATCTTAAGATATCTTGTGCACTATTGTTGTAAGGATATTGTATCTGTTGCATTTTAGTAGAACTAACAAAAGTTCTAGTACCCACAGTCACAATCGACCTATTTGCCCGGGTTAAATAACCACCTATACTCCTAAGCATCGTACGCGTAATAGGGTTTCGATATTTTCAAATGAATCAATGAAATGAATATGTATCTCTAAGGGTAGAATACGATTAAATGTAAGAACCCTATGTCCAACAAATTTTCTTATAAAAAGTCTGGACGACGTTGTACTTCCAGTGAGATATATTCTTTCTGTTCGTAATATATATTTATATATCGTAACTTTCCTTAATTAGTTCCCAGCCTGCGTGCGAATAACTTCCTTCTATATTCTGTTATTTTCTGTTGGTTCGCCTAATTTCACATAGTAGACATTTTCCTATTTTTCTTCTGTTTTCGCAGCAAGAAAACCAATCCGCATAGTAAAAGGATTTTTATTAGAGCGGTAGTGTCCCATCTGATACTAATTAAATTAAGTTGCAACATTATTGTCAAAAAAATGCTCATTACTAAGTAAATTGTTTTAACCAACAACTGGGAACGGAAGTGTATATATACGTATATTAGTAATTAGTACATTAACTTTAATTGTTTTTACGTTCTAATAGTATCAATTGGAATTAAATTAAATAGGATCGATGCCGGAAGCTAGTGAAGTTAAAAGCGTTAACCAAGTCCCAGTATCAAATGATACACCTGCTGAAGTAAGTACCACAAGCGGAACTAAGCCGGCTGATACTGCTAAGTCTTCTGATAAGAAAAAGAAGAAGAAGAAGAAGAGAGCTAATATCAGTAAGATTGAAAACTATTTCCCAGATGGTGTCTACCCTGAAGGTGAATGGATGGATTATGAACAAGATTTCAATTTGGCACGTACTACTGATGAAGAGAAAAGATACCTAAAGAGAGATCTAGAAAACCAAGATCATTGGAATGAAGTTAGAAAAGCTGCAGAGATTCATCGTAGAGTGAGAAAGAATGTAGAAGGTAAGATCCATCCAGGGATGAGATTGACTGAAATTGCAGATCTTATTGAAAACACCACAAGAAAATATACAGACGCTGAAGATTTGACAAAGATGGATGATCCCACTAGTAGAGGTATTGGGTTTCCAACAGGGTTGTCTATCAATGACATTGCTGCTCATTTCACACCAAATAAAGGCGATAAAACTGTTCTAAGGTATGAAGATGTCATGAAGGTTGATTTTGGTGTTCAAGTCAACGGTAACATTATCGACTCGGCATGGACAGTTTCTTTTGATCCTCAATATGATAATTTGTTAACTGCAGTACGTGAAGCTACAAATACTGGTATAAAAGAAGCAGGTATCGACGTTAGGTTGACAGATATCGGTGAAGCTATTCAAGAAGTCATGGAATCATATGAAGTAGAAATAAATGGTGAAACATATGGTGTCAAACCATGTAGAAACCTTTGTGGTCATAATATTGGTCCTTGGAGAATTCATGGTGGTAAATCTGTTCCAATTGTTAAGAATGGTGATATTACTAAGATGGAAGAAGGTGAACATTTTGCCATTGAAACTTTCGGTACCACTGGTAGTGGTTACGTTACCGCTGAAGGTGAATGTTCTCATTATGCTAGACAGGATTATGATTACGATGCTCCTTCATTACCAAGTGCTAAGAAATTATTAGAGACAATTAATAAAAATTTTGGTAGTTTACCATTCTGTCGTCGTTATTTAGACAGACTTGGGGAAGATGAACACGAATTTGCCCTGAATTATCTAGTGAAACAAGGCTACGTTCAAGATTACCCACCATTGGTAGATATTCCCGGTTCCTACACAGCACAATATGAACACACTATCTTGTTACATGCAAACAAGAAAGAGATTGTATCGAAGGGCGATGATTATTGAGGAACACCACTTTCATGTACTACGACACTAACATGCAGAGAAATATCCATATATCTAGATACTTAATGACCATGTCACATCCCATAGAACATATCTCCCACAACACACATTTATGTTCTATCTTAATCATAAATATTTCTGTTTATAGAGTACAGGTATATACGAATTCATAGCAACCTTAATTTAAGCACTGTATATCACATTAAACGAACACTTCTCGTACACCATGACAGTCCCATGTTCACTTTCAAAGATCCCCACCGCTTTATTTCAATTTTTTGTTTTTTTGGCACACCTGAAACAATTTGCCCCTTCCTGACCGAATAGGGAAAGACGGTCTATTTGGATGACCCGATTCGACATAGTATTATTGTCATTATGGCATTTTCTATATTGACTTGTGTATCAAAAGCACAAGTGCAATATTTAGTGCTTTTCTACTATTAGTGAGATTAACAAAGCACATTCAAAAACAGTAATTATATTACTAATTTTAAAATTGTTTATTTGTTTATAACTTCTATTATTTAGACTCTATATACTGAATAAGTATTGTATTACTACACCTAACAACAAACACAAAGATGTCCTTAGTTGAAATTAATCCAGATGTTCTTGAATTTAAACGTACGTTATTTTGAATTTGTTATTCTTTTTGGTATTGTTACAATAGTTATAGGTTTGATCCATTTCCTGAACAATATCAAATGATTCACTTACATCCAAAACAAGAAGTTTTAATACTAACATTGTTTTTTCAATGAATGTTAATTCGAAAGAGGCCGCCCTTTATCTTAAGATTCCGATGAAGAAATCTTAAGATGATATTTTTTTAATGGCTTTGTGTAGATTATACGTCCAATACGATTAATTGTTGACTTTAGCTCCCCTAACTGAACAATCTATCGAGTATATGACGATTGTCAATAATGCTCCTCATAATATTGCTTTCAAAGTGAAAACAACAGCTCCAAAATTCTATTGTGTAAGGCCAAATGCAGCTGTTGTTGCACCAGGTGAATCAGTAGAAATTCAAGTTATATTTTTAGGTTTAGCTGAAGAACCTTCAGCTGATTATAATTGTCGGGATAAATTTTTAGTTATAACTCTACCTGCACCAGAAGATTTAGAAATTAAAGATGTTTCTACTTCTTGGTCTCAATTAGAGTCTGCTCATAGTAAAGAAGCTATCTCTAAAAAAATTAAAGTTAAATATTTGGTTGAACAAGAAGAACAAGAAGAAGAAACATCAGAAGAACAAGAAAATATTGCACAAGTACAAGAAGCAAATATGGAAAATTTGAAATCTGAAAATGATCAAGTTCAAAATGAAATTAAGGACACTGTACCATCAGCAACAAATGTCGAAGAAAGTAAACCTGCTCCAATTCCCCAAGATGAAGTCTCTTCCGAATTAAAATCTGACAGTACGTTAAATCTAAAACTACTTTTGGGAATTGTTTTACTGGCTTTTATTATTCGTTGGTTTTATAATTAATCGTAGGTTAAGTTTCTTTCTTCACATATGCTAAGATATTCATTTGTTTTGTATTCATTTCTTACATTCATTAGTTGAACAATAAAAATTAAAACCACATATAAAATTAAAGAAGAAAATTGAACGATACGAAGGACAAAGATCTTTATCAATAATAAATAAATAAGAATAAGTTGGTTTAACTTTAACGTTTTATAACTTTTGTTTGTTTTTATTTTTTTTATTTATTTGATATTTTTGTGTTACTAATTATATTTCTATCACTTAAAATCTTTGATATTATCATGTTTAGTTTTCAATTATAGTAGAGCTAAGATTAATCAGTTCTTCCATAGACAATTTGTAAGAATATATCTATTTATATATATCATCATCATGTCATATATATATATAAATCATTATACCTAAATGGCTATACACTTGTATTAGTATGAACCTATTACTGGTTTAAAGATTAAAGAGATTTTATTAAATATATATATAGAGATAGATATTCCTTATTGTTGAATTATAAAACTAGACACATAAAAGTAGAGCTCTTAAGCTTCCAAAGCTAGACGACCCTTTGGGTTAGTAACCTTGACACCTAAAGCCTTAGCTCTGGCTAGAATACCAACTCTGTTCTTGGAAGAAACATTGTGAGCAATTTCAGCAGCGTAAGTTTTGGTGTGCATCATCAAAGTTTCTAGATCCTTGATGTTAGCAACGACGAAAACCTTGTGACCAGATGGAGTCAAGAACTTAGTCTTCTTGTTGGAACCGTAACCAATGGTTGGTTCATCAATGTTACCTCTGAATCTTCTTCTAACAACAGAGTCAATACCCTTTTGCTTTCTCCAGTTTTCAGCAACTCTGTGGTAACGGTCAGAGTGATGTCTCTTGAACTTCTTAGAGTGCTTCTTAACGATCTTTGGATGTGGTAGAGAGGCAGCCATCTGTAAAATAAAAAATATAAATGAACAAAATATATCGTTCAAAAATTTTCTCTTTGTTAGTAATTATGAATTTGGAAAAAGTATAAAATATTAAGCATACAATAGATGTCTGAACGTGAATGTGTCTCCTTTTCAATCTCAAAAAATAAGTGTATAGTTTCCCATATTCGAATATAATATATTATTTATTTTTGTTTGTAATGTCGCTATTTATATCATTTTGAAATTTATAGTATGGATTCATCTTATAGCTTTATCCCTATATTAAAGTTAACCTCTCCTTTCATTATGATTCTATTGTGTTCAATCTTGAGATATCAAAGTATTGGTATTCGTTTAATCTTTTTGGAAGTCACATCTGGGGTTGTATCAACACTTTTTTCAGGGACCCTAATATACCATTAGCTAGACATTACTTCTAATCGACGTATCTAAAAGGTTTGGCATTTATTACTCTTATTAAATCATGCTTTTTTCTCTATTTTCATTATGAAGTCACAAACACTCAAACTATTCCAGGATCTTGCTTTCTATTATTGGTATTATTATGCATACTTTTATCGATGATATTTATTGGTTCTTTCAGTATATTTAATAAGTAAACAAGAATATAAGCTTATTTTATGTAGTTCCTACTTTTAACCGATAGCCACCTTAACGTTATGCAGTAGTTAGATACTATAGGACTATACTGGAATGCTTTCTCCCGGCTTGGTATTCAGTAAAAGTTACCTTGGTATGGTGGAGCTCATCACCATACAATTGGTAATGAATGCCAATCAGTATTCCCACACTATGTCATGAAATTTTCATTTCGAATGGGATAGAAACTAGGAAACCAGTATTGCACCGTGGCCTTCCAGAATGAATGGGTTCACTAGGGAGGGCGAACAAAGTAATACATGGAGTTACGTTCATTGATTCTTCAACTGTTAGGCAGAGTGGGCTGAGTCTGGTAAAATGATTGCCTTGCCAATTGGTTTCGTCCCAAGGGAAATTTGATATGACGAGGCGTTTTGGTGAAACAAAACCTATGTCCCTCTAGGTGAATATTAGTTATGAGGTTTGTGTTTTTTTCGCTGAGCGAATTTTTATGAAACAAACAAATTTTACGACATCCAGAACAAAAATAAAATAAACTCGTACTTTCACATCCGTACATCACATAGGCTTAATAATATTAATAATATGTACGGGTGTTGAAAGTCAACTTTCCTTAATCATTATCTTAATATATTTGAAAAACTCCGATATTTCAATTTTAAAGGATAAGATCAGTCGTTTCGAACTGAATTTATTTACAATGTTGAATAGATATATAAGTAAGAACAAAATCATTATTCTTTCAATGAAGCAGATATGTAGAATAATAGAGATATTTGATTTTTTCATGCGACATTTTTTTTTTTAGAAAGTTGTCAGTGTTTATATATGTATATATGTTTTGTGAAAATATGCTACAACAATTTAAATGAATGAAGGGTAAAATGAGAACTATTTTATTACTAGTTTCTAAGGTAATCTCTTAAATAGTTACCTAGTTTTTGAGCACCTTGCTCAACAGCATCCTTTAGGACCTGTAATTCATCATCCGCACCGACATTAAAGTCTATATATTCATTATTAGCACCTTGATTACTGCCGAAGCTTTGTTGAGAGCCATAAGGACCATTATTACTAGAACCTTCCTCTTCTTGGTCTTGTCCGAAATATGAACTAGAAGAAATTGAAGTTGCATTATCATACGATTTTAACTTTTGTTTAGCTTCACGAGAAGCATCTTCATCATAACCACCACGACCAAACATTTGATCTGATGAGATAGCTTTTTGACCACCATATTTTGCAGCCACTTTACCCGAATATTTAGGACCTGAAGCAGCTCTAATGGCCTCTTTTTGTTCAGTAGCTAGTTTATTTGCATCATTAGCTACCATACCAAATCCAAGTTTAGCAAATTTTGGTTGAACTTCTTCAATAGTAGTTGGAGCTTTATATTCATCATCTTCATCATCACTTTCATCTAAGAAAGTCTCAGTTTTATCCTTATTTTGATTAATACTACTTGATTCACTACCAAAAGTATTTGTATTATATGTATTAGAAGAGAATGATGGTTTTATTGGTTTTGATGGTGCAAATTGTCTTGATTTTTTTTCCTCTTTTTCAATTTCTGCTTCTTTTTCAAATTGATCAAACATATCTTCAGCATTTGCAGTATCAACTTTTTTAGCAGATATTTTAGTAGCTTTTCTAGAAGATGATAAAATTGAATGTTTTTTGTTTCCGGTGTTACTACCTAAAATATTAGATTTCTTTCTATTTGATGCTAAGATAGATGATCTATTTGAATTAGAAGTAATAGTATGATTATTGTTGTTGCTATTAATAGCTAAAGATGGAGATGAACCTCTTGGAGTATTAGCACCACTTGAATTAGTTGAATTAACAACTTTTGGTTTTTGCCAATTTGAAAAAAAATCATCAACACTATTTTCATTTGATGAATTATTATTACCATTTAATGAAGAAACTTCAGAAGTTGAATCATTTAAAGTATCATCCATGTCATTTAAAGATAGTTCAGAAGGAAATAAATCAGAATCCTTTTTAACTTTTTCATCAAGATAAGCTTTATATCTTTTGGCAACATTACTTGTATATTTATCATGTGGATCAACACTTGAAGTATTTAAATATTGTTTACCATTATTTTTCATAAAAAAATCTTTTGCTTTATGATTACCACCAAGTTTAAATCTTCTTAAATTATTAATTGTCCATTTATCTAAAGTTGAAGATTTAACAAAAGTAATATGAACACCTAAATTTCTATGTACTGCAGAACATTGAATACATAACATTACACCAAATGGAACAGAAGTCCATGTTGGATTTTTATTACCACAATCAAAACAAACTCTATTATCTAATTTTGTATTCAATTTTTGGAAGACTTGTTGTCTAACTTCATCAGTAACAAATACTTCACCATCTTGATTATTACTCATGTTTAATAGTTATAAGTTTGTGTGTTTTTTCCAACAAGTTAAAAAAGAATAATAATAATTTTTGAAGGGTGAAAAAGGGCTTTACTAGAAGAATGTAAAAACTCTTTTATTTGACACTTATTGAAAGAAAATGAATAATTCGATACTTATTTGGATATTAATCTTATACAAGTAATTTCAGGATTTTATCTATCTATCTCTTTCTCTC
>JAJLXS010000051.1:0-97738 GCA_030571355.1 Maudiozyma serrabonitensis | reverse complement strand
AGACGAACCATTATGAATAAATATCTACTTTGTATTAAGATATATTACTCTCTCTATATCTCTCTCTCTCTGTATATATAACCCGTTTTATTACCTGGGCGGCAATCTTCTTAAACTGTCATCGTCCTATCCAGTTCCTTTATTTTTTGGTGGATGGGACGTTCAAGCAGTATACTACATAAGATCAACAAGTTACATAGATTAGGGTATTTGGTATATAGTGAATAACATCATTTCTGGTAAGGGAAGAAAAAATCATTCAGTATGCAGTTTCGTTGTAGCGTACTTCATAAACTATACGTTCTTTTACAACTCTTTCTCTTATAATGTCCATACATTCTATACATACATAGTGTGTGAAATTTGTGTTTTTGGCTGTGTATCTATTTTATCAAACGCGCATAGTTTTCAATAAATGCAACCGCTAACAAAACGTAGCTGGGAAGTGAGAGAGTGAGAGGCAAAGAGCGAAAAATGTTCAATTTGCACAGACAGACGAAATTTTGAATAATTTCATGTTAAAGACATATATGAAATTGTCATTGCTTATGAAAAGTTTGAATGTTTAGTTTATATCGAGGGAGAGTTTTCTGATCAATCCAATAGAGGGAGAAAATAGGAAAAGGATACATTAATTTATAGAGTAACCACAACATTTATCATTATGCCAATTACTATTAGAAGAGCTACAATTGATGATATTATTTGTATGCAAAATGCAAATTTACATAATTTACCAGAAAATTATATGATGAAATATTATATGTATCATATTCTTTCATGGCCTGAATTGTCATTTGTTGCTACAACTACTGATATAACTGTTGATGACGAAGATATTGATTTATCTAAGGATAAATCAAATACTTCTAATGAAGAATATATGACATTAGATGATAATTTAGGTAATTCAATTAAATTAGATCCAACTTATGTGAAACCAGGTGAAAAATTAATTGGTTATGTATTAGCTAAAATGAATGATGATCCAGATCAATCAGGTGAACCAGCAAATGGTCATATTACATCATTAAGTGTAATGAGAACTTTTAGAAGAATGGGACTTGCTGAAAAATTAATGAGACAAGCTTTATTTGCAATGAGAGAAGTTAATCAAGCTACTTATGTCTCTTTACACGTTAGACAATCCAACAGAGCTGCATTACATTTATATAGAGATACTTTACAATTTGAAGTATTAAGTATCGAAAAAAGTTATTATCAAGATGGTGAAGATGCTTATGCAATGAAAAAAATATTAGATTTAGATGAATTAAAAATTTCTAATTTTGCACATGGTCCAAAAGATGAACCTATTGAAGATGATTTAAAGAGTGATTTATTAGAAGATATCATTAGAGAGGGATTAGATAATATAACTGTATGAATCAATAATAAAAATAAAGTTACACTGTCCTTTTATTTCTTAATCAAAAAAGCATATTATTTCTTTTCATTCGTAATATCATTATAGCATCTTTCATACATCATAATAATAATAAGTAAATGTATATATCAAAACCATAAAATAATTAATCAATCGAATTGATTCAAAATTAATTTTCATTTTTTAAGACATTTTTTCAAGATATTAATTAATATATATAATTGTGAAGAAAAAGTTCACATTCAAGATAAGGTTTCTTAATTATAAGTAGTTCTTTCTAATAGTATTTAAATCAGCCAAAAGTAAAAATTAGGTAGCTTGAGTTTTTCCACATCAACACCGAATAAACGGCATCTCGAGCCAAATGCACTCACAATCATCATAAAATAATAAAGGAAAGAACTTCCTGGTTTCTTTTAAAATGAAAACAAAAGGATTGAAAAAAATTCAGCAATAGAAGGAGTTCATGTTAGTCCCTGTAAATATTTCATTATTATCTCTGTTTATATACTTCTAAAGTTTTCTCATTTTGCAAAATGAAAAAAAAAAATTGAAATGTTTAACGTGCCAACACAGACTTTTTCCGCAGCCATAAGAATACGCTCACTACGTACGAAGTTACCATGTTCTATCATTAGGGTTATTCATAATTACATAAAAGGGAATACATAATTGTTTTTGAATTTAAAGAGATCTCCATAGTCTCTATTACTCATCAATAGGTTTCTTGTAGGTAACTTTGTCGACCTTCACTTCACCATCTATGAACATGTATATGTATAAAGTACAAGTAGACCCCTGAATATCTAATAAGCAGAAACTTGGGACATTTGATCCAGATATTTCAACTTCTGATATACTTATGTCCTCCTCATTAATAGATTCTTCATCCTCTGTTGTATCTTTAGTATCTTGTTGATTTATTTTAGAATCCGAGTTACTCGTTTCGGATTCTTGACTTGTCTTTTCTGATTTAACAGTTCCATCACTACCTGTTATATTATCACTTTGATTCTTTCCATCTTCTTCTTGATTATTTGAGTATTCGACATTATTATTTGAAATTGGATCATTTATTATTGGCCAATCTGAACTAAACGCACCTGTACAACTACCTGGGTTAACGAAAAATTTCTCTTCTAAAGTATATGCTTCAACATTATGTGTACCACCCCACAACATTATATCAACATCTAATTGACGTGCCAAAGCCAATAATGATAATGGATCACTCTTTGGAACGACCGTATAGCCATTACAACATCCTATTCTAAACTCACCTTCTTTTATCACCGCCACAAAAGGGATATTTGTCTCTTCGTAGTTATCTGAAGCTCCATTTGTTTCGGATCTATTGGTAATAATTGTAGGTTTATCAAATTCCCCTCGAACTATTGTGATATTCGAAGAAACTGTATTAAGGAAATTCAAAAATTCAGGGGATTGTGTACTATTACCTAATAACGCTACATGGGATATTTTATCTGGTATGCTTAATAATTTTTTAAATTTCGAAGGCATATCCTGTAATGTTTTGAAAATAATTTCATGCAGATAGAGCATGAAATTATCAGATAATTAGTCAGTAAATAATGTTTTAAATTCAATTAAAGAAAAAATATAAAGAGGGAAGCAAATGTGAAATGCATTTCTCTCTTGTTTAAAGTTTGACATACTATTGCCCGACTTGGAATATATGCATCACCAACAGCTAGGACTAACATATCTGCCAATTGTGATCAATATTATAATTTTATTCTTGGTTGATATATCTTTGGTATTATTGTAATGACTACCAAATACTACTTTCACTCCCCCTTTCCTTGTATTGGGATGAGGTATGGTTAACCATTTACTTCTCCCCTTTGAAATATGGCTTATAATCAGTTTTCCATTTTTTTGCCCCAAGGCGAAAAAATAATAATACTGCAATGAACATCTAGAATAATCGATTAGGAAGTAACGAAAATGGATATCATTGTTTATTAACTTTAGCATATTTCGAAATTATCACAAATATTTTTTATATAAAAATGTTTGAATTGTCTCATATCTACATGAATGAATATATATCTATACTTAGGTACAGCGAATGTTGCATTTCGAAATATGCAATGACTCTTCAAAAACTCTAGATAGACTTCTTGCCGCCCATGTATGGAATTAGGGGTTCAGGAATCCGAATCTTATCGGTTTCCTTTACGTAATTATTTTCAACAAGTGCCAGTAACACTCGAGGAACTGCCATTGCAGTACCATTGATAGTGTGTACATATCCTAAATTACCGTTTGAGTTTTTTGATCTAGTGTTTAATCTTCTACTTTGATAATCTGTACAATTTGATGCACTACTAATCTCCCCAAATGATCCTCTACCAGGCATCCAGGCTTCAATATCATATTTGTTATATGCTGGATTACCCAAATCATTTGCTGGCATATTAATAACTTTAGCATATAACCCTAAATTCGTAAATAATTCTATTTGAAACTCTTTCAGGGATTCTAAAACCTTATTACTCAGTTCAGGTTTAGACCAACAGAATAACTCGACTTTACTAAACTCATGTACACGATAAAGTCCCTTGGTATCCTTACCTCTTGCCCCCGCTTCGGCTCTATAACATCTACTGAGACCAACAACTTTCTTGATACCTGATTCACATAAAGTCATAACTTTATTATATCCTAACGCAGCTAGAGTAATTTCAGCAGTGGCAACTAATCCAGTATCTTGTCCTTCAATTGCATATATTTGCTTTTCACCATTCATATCTCTTGGTCTAAATCCACATGCATCGATTACACCAAGACGTGCTAAACTTGGTGGAATGATAAAATCAAAGCCATATTTCTTAGCTGTATCAACCGCGTAATTGACTAAGGCAAGTTCCAATTGGGCACCTTCGTTTAATAGATAGTAAGAAGATGTACCAGTTGTCGTAGAGGCACTTTGTAAATCGATCATATTTTTCCTCTTCATAATTTCAACATGCGCTCTTTCAGGGTCTGCTTGTGGCTCTACGTTTGGTTTGTTTATCCAATGAACAACTTCTGGGACACCGTTTAATGGTGCGATGCTATTCAATAAGTTAGGGAGACTTGACAGGACATCATCCATTGTATTTGAAAGTTCATTGAGTGATTCAGTCTTTTTCTGATACTGTTCTTTTAAAATTTTAATATTCGGGAGTAATTCATTTAATTTATCTTTATTTTGTTTGATCTGAGATTCCAGATTTTTCCTTATTTGTTGAATTTCATTGATATCTTTATTTAAATCTTTGATCTGCAATGATTGAGCTGGTAATTTTTTCAACTTAAGTAATAGGTCTTGTTCGTTCACCAATTCTCTACTTCTTATAGAATGCTCATATTTAGGCAAGTTTTCTAATATCCCCTTGATATCGAATTTGGGTTTCCCAATTAAATGGGTTGTATTTGATCCCGTTGCAATCAATCGTCTAAATATTAATTGGTTCATCTTTAAATATATTTGAATGGATATACTTTTTAAAAGTTCATACTTTCTGTTATGCTAAAATGTTTCAGATACTAGTATTAACATGCTGGATCCCTTAAATAAAAAATAAAAAAAATGTGAACTAAAACAGGTCGCTCCTAACTGAGAATAAAATAAATCAAAACGATAGAGACAACAAACTATATAGACATTTTAAGATAAAAAGATACTAATTTATATTTATTAGAAATAATAAACACTATTATATAAAATATTAGAACAGATAAAAACCATTATATATGATCATGCAAAAGTTAAAGAAACAAAATTAGAATCTTAACTTAGAGAAAAACCATTGGTTCTTACCAGCTTGGTGTCTTTCTTCGAAAGCCTTCTTGATGACCTTCTTAGCTTCTTCACGTTGGGTTGGTTGTTCGAAAGTTTCAGTAGAGACAACAGACTTGAAAGATTCAACGTCTAGAGTGTATCTGGTTGGTAGCAAGTGGTTGTAGTTGATGGCCTTGATGAATGGCTTGATCTTGGTTCTCTTAGCAACCTTCTTAGCACCTAGCTTCTTGGTGACCTTTAGTGGGTATCTTTCGACACCAGCAACTAGAGCATGACCGTATGGGTGAGATTTGGAACCTTCATCGTGAGGCTTGACGATGACGACCTTCTTACCGGCGTAACGACCACGGACAACGACAGCTATAATAAAAAATAAATAATTTCTTATAATCAAACATTAGGAATTTGTAAGATCATAATAAAATATATTAAAATTTGTTAGTAAAAAAAGAAAATTTTATTTTTAATCTCAAAAATTGATGGTGGCAACTGGTAAGAAAATGATTTTTCCAAATAAATAATGATTTTGAGAGCATACAAATAGTTGATTCATGAAATACAATATGGTAATCGAAAAAGTAGTTCTTAATCACAGTGTATTATTGCTTATAAGTAGTAATAAAGTTACTCTCCATTTCATACTTCTTCTTTGCTTAGTTGTAACTTCATAGTGAAATATCTGCTTCTCATAAAATAATAACAGTACAATTTATTCTACTAATAAACAATCATTCTTATTTTGTACTTTTTCAATTATCTCCTTATAATATTACAAAGAGTGTAGATAAACGTATTCATCTCATTCTATTACTGATATTCCTCAATCAACTATGGTATTTTGTATCATTAATCTCCTATATAACTGTATTTCTCATTCATTCATTCATCATTAATTCTTTCAAAAACGAATCTAAATTTCTCCACTTGTCTCCATCAATTTTAAAATGTTTGAAATAAAAGGTTTATACGTACCAACTTTACCAGCTTTTAGGAACTTAGCCATTTTTATTAACTTGGTGATGTGTATCTATTGGTATTTATTAATAAAATAATAATCAAAAGAAACTTATATCTAACGTTAATTAAATAAAACTTATAATTACTATAATATAACAAATATACTAATTAATGAAATTTTCTTAACTATGTGATAATTCCACTAAGTTCTGTGTTTGTTGGATATTTTTTTTTCCAAGCAATTTTTTTTCCAGTCTAGTTACAAGTTCGGTCTACTAGATAGTGGGAAAGATGAAAGTATCAACGGAACTCCTAATGGGTAGGGGAAGGGATACAGAGACAAGAGAAGGAATAATCGGCCACTAAACAGAATGAAGACTATTCTTGCTAAGAGACAGAGTCGAGTTGGCTAGCTTGGATCACATATTGAAACTTCCCTCTAATGACGATAAGGAACCAAAGGTAGAGAGGGATATTACTATTGAGCCTAGCTGACACCTCATGGCTACTCCCAAAACCAATTCAGAGACTCTCCTTCTACAATTACAATCCTAAAGAAGATTCTCCATTTCCCAGCAAGAACACAAAGCGGATTCTCAAAAAAAAAAAACCTTTCCGAATGAATAATTTGAGAAAAAATAAAAATATTTTCTAGATGTCTGGGTGCACTAGCATAAGAGAAACAAAAATGTACGGATGTTATGTCAGTCATATAGTATATTACCATTAACCAATCAGATAAAAGTGAGAGAAAAAAACAGTCCGAGCCGTGAAAAATGCCAAAATTATCCCACGGAACGAATTAACATTTAAAGATTTGTCCGACTAAATAGCTGTAACCCCTCAATCTCCCCCGCACAAATATCTCAATAAAATTTATTTTGAAGCGTAAAACTTGCATAAACTATTGACAGTGAAAGAGTCTCACTGTAATTTGACATATCAAATATATTAAACGATGATATATGTAATTGATAACAAAAAAAAGGTTTCATACAAGAAGATGGTAAGCTACAATTATATTCATTAAGCATACATAGGTGTGAATGTAACAAAAAGAACATGCTTTTAGTTAAGAATTGATTGGTTAAAAACAATATACATATATAAAGATGTGGAGAGACTCAATTTACTATGTAATTAATCAAATATAAAGTAGTTTCATATATGTAAATTTATTGAAAAAGAGTTTTATATAATATAATTCGTACACCTTGTAACCCGATATTAAAACTATTGTTATAAGACAAGCATAATATTATATTTTATTTAATGAAAGCGAGAAACAAAGGAAAATTCTCGACAAACAAAAGAAAATTATACAATATAAGAGACAAGATTATATTTATTTATTCATTTTATTGGTTTCCTTGTATTCGTTTCCTAATATTGTTAGAGTAACTAAATTTCTTTTTTCTTGAACATAGCATATTCATTTCGAATTCAATAATTATTTAAATGAATGTCACAATCATTGCTATCATCAACCTTTTACAAACGAAACAAGAACACCAGAAATATTAGCTAGTCAGTGAGTTCTCTTTGAGATCTACACTTACATACATAGTATATAAATCTTGTATTCCAAACGGTTCATCATGCTCAACTTTATAAATTGCTATTCTTATTCGTTAATTGAATAATATATACACGGTCTGAGGTACTCTTCCCTGTTTAAATGCGGAAAGTAGAAGCAGTCTAAAACGACAAATGAAAGTAAAAAAAGAGAGACAGAAATGTAATTTTTTTTGTTTGCACTTTTCGCCCCCCCCCAAAAAAAATGAACAGAAAAAAATACAGAAAAAATAGGGAAAGAAAAAGAGGAGGAGACAGAACTACATGCTATTCCTCTAACTATCAAGAACAAAATATAATACCACATTTTTTTTTGTAAGCCAAAGAAACTAATTTATTAAAAACAAAAACAAAAGAAGATAAGATTTATTATTTCACTTATATTAACCCTCTCTTGTAGTAGTACATATATATATATATATATATATATATTCATCCTTTATATGATCAACGCATTTAGTTATTGTACTGTTGTTTTTGAAGATTAGTTAGTCAGTGAATTATAATTATTGTTTTCATATATATATATATATATACTAAAAGACTATTTTGGAAAGTTAGTTTCGACAAAGTTTACAGTTGTTGTTGTTTTTTACTCTGATATAAAGGTTATTAAATTTGTTATATTTAAACCAACCGATAATTTAATAAAGTTTTTAGCGTTTTGTTTTTTTTTTAAGGAAAAAGATTCATATATCTAAGACCAAGAATGTCAGAACCTTCAACAGAAAAAAATGGTAAGACAGAAATTGCTATTATTGGTGCAGGTATTATAGGTTGTTGTACAGCTTATTATTTAACTAAACATCCAAAATTTTCATCAGATAAATACCATATTACAATTTATGAAAGTAATGAAGTTGCTTGTGCAGCTTCAGGTAAAGCCGGTGGTTTATTAGCAAATTGGGCATTTCCTTCACAATTAGGTGCATTAAGTTTTGATATGCATAAAGAACTTGCTGAAAAATATGATGGTGGTAAAAATTGGGATTATAGGGTATTAGATACTATATCTCTAGAAGCAGATATTAGAGATGATATTATTGCTAAAAAATTAAATTCATCATCAAGTATAAAAGAGGATAATAATACAGAAAATTTAAATTCCAATACAAAGAAACATTTAAAAGATATGTTAGGTGGATATTCTAATGCAAGTTTAAATTCTTTAACAAGTGCAGAAACAAATAATTCAGATATGTTAAGTTCAATAAGAGATAAATTAAAGATTTCTGATACATCATGTGATGATACATTTGATGATAGTGATAATGAAAATGATGAACAAGATAATAATGAAAATAAAAATCCTTTACCTGAAAAATTAGACTGGATTCAAAGAGATCTTGTTGATGATTGGTCTACTATTGGTGATGTAAAATCAACAGCACAAATGCATCCAGCAAAATTTACAAAATTTATGTTAAATAAAGCAATGGAATCAGGTGTTGTAGATTTAATTTATGCAAAAGTTACTGGATTAACCATTGATGAAAATACCAAAAAAATGGTTGGTTTATCATTTTTACCAGATAAAATTAAAAATAAGAAAAGTCCGAAAGATATCTTATTTCCATGTAGAACTGAACAAATAAATGATGATGGTGAATTACAAACTTTTGATATTGATAATATTATTGTTGCAATGGGACCATGGACTTCAAAATTATTAGCAGATTGTCCAATTTCAGGTTTAAGAGCTCATTCGATAACGGTTATGCCTGAAGATATGTCAAAAATTTCTGCGTTTGCAATGTTTACGGAATTAAAAGTAGCAGATTCAGAATATTTTTCACCTGAAATATATGCAAGAAGAGATGAAATTTATGTTTGTGGTGAAGGTGATACATTATTAGATTTACCAGATCCCACTAAAGATTCCCCGATTGATGAAGGTAAATGTGAAGAATTATTTAAATTTGCAGGAAAATTATCAAATAGTATTGCTAAAGGTCATACTTTATTAAAGCAAGCTTGTTATTTACCTGTTTTAAATGTTCCAACAAGTTCAGGTCCTTTACTTGGTCAAACTAATGTTGATAATTTATATTTGGCTAGTGGACATTCTTGTTGGGGTATTAATAATTCTGTTATTAGTGGTAAAATTATGTCAGAAGTGATACTTGATGGTGTTGCTGCAAGTGCGCCAATTGATAAATTAGAACCTAAAATTTTCTTTGATGCGAGTCAATTATCTGCACCATAGAGAAAGAGAAATTATTGGTTGCAACTGCATCACGTTTAATAGTATGTGTTTGGTAGCTTTTTATGTTTTTCTTCACAGATTCATATTAGGAGAACTACCATTCACTGTAACATCATACTTCCCTCGTTTACATATATACAAATAACTACTACAATGTTAACGCCACAGAGATACCAATTCAAATTCGGAAAACTTGAAAAAAACTTAAAACAAAACAAACAAACAAAAATAAGAACATACATTCTTAAATTATCATATTCAGTGATTTAATACATATAAATAATACTTGAACCTATTTAAAACTATTCAAATTTTTTTTTTTTTTTGCCATTAATGTCGCAATGAATTATTTAAAGTAAGTAATATCACTTAGGACGAAGGGCGGGCTATGACTTTACTGTGATGTTTTATTACATTTGTCAGCGAATTAAATGAAAGCAGCGCACCTTTCTTCGCATTTGGCACGGAGTTCAAACAGAAAAGATGCTAATTCGATAATTCCATCGGGAGTAGAAGGAGAGAAAAAGGATTTCTGTTAAGGGATAAGGATCAATTGAGACGTCGTGCATCACTAAGAGTGGAATTTGTCCCCTTGGGTATGCATTAGTAAGAATTAGAATTAGACAATTGCATCATATATATATATATATAGGTGACTTAAACAAATAATTACTGAAAAAGTTTTTGTTTTACACTTTAGTTTTGAGATTTTTTTTTTTGTGTTTTCTGTGTAAAAAGAACAATATTAACTAAACAAAATTAGAAAAGATGTTATCAAGAACTAGTGCCGCTACTCTTAGAAGACTTCCATTAGCTGTTAATACTACACGTGTTGGAACATTATTTCAAACTTCATTTGTTAGAAATAAAGTTACATTACCTGATTTAGATTGGGATTTTGGTGAATTAGAACCATACATTAGTGGACAAATTAATGAATTACATTATAAAAAACATCATCAAACTTATGTAAATGGATTTAACACTGCAGTTGAACAGTTACAAGATCTTAGTGAAAAATTATCAAAGGATCCAACACCTGCTTTATCTAGAGAAATTTTACAAGTTGAACAAAATTTAAAATTTCATGGTGGTGGTTATACTAATCATTGTATCTTTTGGAAGAATTTAATTCCAGAAAAGAATGGTGGTGGTGAATTACCAAAGGATTCTGCATTAGCTAAAGCTATTAAAGAACAATATGGTTCATTAGATCCATTAATTTCAAGTACTAATGCTACATTAGCAGGTGTTCAAGGTTCAGGATGGGCATGGATTGTTAAAAATTTAGATAATGGTGGTAAATTAGAAGTTGTTAAAACAATGAATCAAGATACTGTTACAGGTAATAAAATCCCATTAGTTGCAATTGATGCATGGGAACATGCCTATTATTTACAATATCAAAATAAGAAAGTTGATTATTTTAAAGCAATTTGGAATGTTATCAATTGGAAAGAAGCCGCTAGAAGATATGATACTGAAGGCATTTAAAATATTATATATATATATATATATATATATATAATATGTTCCTTATATTCATATTCCATGTGTATATTATTTATATCTCTATATTCTTTGAAAAATTAACTTTTGTGCACATATTCCCAATTACTGTTATTATATAGAATCATTTAGAATTACAAGTCACATGACTCCAGTCATGTGACAATTGACACTATCTCGTTTATACGTAGAAAAATAAAAGAGGCGTTGGGGGCGAAGAGAAACAAAAGTGAGAACCAAATCCGAAATCGCCGTCTTTCCTCAATATAAAACTAAAGAATTTCAGCATGGGGTTTAAACAAATTTGAAATGGGGTTTGGGGATTATATCGGGAAATCCCCAAAGATAGTTCCATTGGGGGAGAGTATTTGGTCAAAATGGGCGGCTTTCCATTTTCCCAAAAACACATACCCGCCAACTGCCAGTTTTTACCATTTCTCACGATTATTTTGGAAAATTTGGGATTTTTCTATATCGTCTAGAACCCGTTTGACCTTTTAGTATAGAGAGAGTTATGGTTATGCTGTATTGGAGTTTATTTTTGGGGCTACTGGGGTTTATATGGGGGTTTGGTCTAAAATTTGATCAAAAGGGGCGGACTTTTTTTTATTTCAAAAGCCGCCATGCTTAAAAGAATATCGTAATTCACGAAATTAGCCAATAATATCTGCCCACGAGAATTCTGTCTCAATGAATGAATATTTTGTGGAGACTTCGTATAAGAAGAAAAGATGTTACGGATTGAACAAGTAATTTGTTTTAAAGGTAGCGTTCCGGTACGTTAACGGAGACTGTCTCTGTCTCTGTCTCTGTATGTGTGTGTGTCCGAGTTTACTCGCGTTATCGTTTAACAAATGGCTGGAAATAAGGGAAATTACGGAAGCGAAGAGAAGCAAACTGCCCAGAAAAACAAATTATCATTGACAAGTTGAAAAAAATTACGAAGAAGCCATAAACGAAGACCATTTCTTTAACAATTTACGAGGCGAAAACACCAAAAAATAGTTAATATGTTATGGTCATCGCATCGTTTAAGAAACTAAAATTAAAATATTTTCTGTGTAACTTCGTTTAATTCTTACAGTAAACCCGTTAACAAGATTTTGTTCTTCTGATAATTCTCCGAATCAAAAAAATATTTATTTTCTGCTTGAATTGTCTGTCAATTGTTAACTGATTAATATCGGTAATCTTTTACTTCTTGACTGGTTTCTCTTAGGTTTTAACAGTAAAATTCCAATAGAAGCAATACCATCAACTCATTAAAATACAGTTAATTACCATACAATATTAGGACTATAAGTCACAAACAATTTAATAGATTCTTTTAATATATTGTTATTTTCAATGCAATTGATAGAACTTGGAAGTAGAAGATATGTCTCTCGTTCAAACAAGGCAACTTCAGTGGTGATGATAATGATAATGATGATGATGCAGACTTTCATCTTTTCATAATTAAGATGAGTTTATTAAATTGATGATAGAAAAATGATTCTTCTTGTATGAGTAAGCTAACTTGATAGATTCATTTTGTCGGTCGAACAGTCTCCTTTCCTTATTCCCTTTTCCGTTCCTTTATCGTATGGTGAATGGTGTTGTCTTTTTATTTTATTTTCAGTAGAACTTATTTTTTTGAATAATTAACTAATTATATATAAGGTAAATCTTTTTATTTATTTTCTTTCAATTATTTTTTTTAAATTTAATCATCTTCTTTCCTTCAATTGAATTAAGTTTTGTTTTTGTTATTACTAACCTATAATATTATCAATCAATCAATCAATCAAGCAAAAATGTCTGATACTACACAATCCGCTTCTTTAGTGGCTCAGATATTTAATTATGCAGGTATTGCATTATCTTATTTTAATGCTTTACCATTAGGTCAAAGAATATCAATTATTGTTTTGGCTCCATTTGTTTATCATATTACATGGCAATTATTATATTCTTTAAGAAAAGATCATACTCCTTTAGTCTTTTCATGGATTCCATGGGTTGGTAGTGCTATTCCATATGGTACTCAACCATATGTTTTCTTTGAAAAATGTAATAAACAATATGGTGATATTTTTTCATTTTTATTATTAGGTAGAATTATGACAGTTTATTTAGGTCCAAAAGGTCATGAATTTATTTTCAATGCAAAATTAAAAGAAGTTTCTGCTGAAGCTGCTTATTCTCATTTAACTACTCCTGTCTTTGGTAAAGGTGTTATTTATGATGTACCAAATAATAAATTAATGGATCAGAAAAAATTTGTTAAAGGTGCTTTAACTAAAGAAGCCTTTAAGACTTATGTACCATTATTCGTTGAAGAAATTGTTAAATATTTAAAAACTTCTCCAAATTTTAAGGTCAATGAAAATAATTCTGGTAAAATTAATGTTATGGTTACTCAACCTGAAATGACAATTTTTACAGCTGCAAGAACTTTATTAGGTAAAGAATTAAGAGATAAATTAGATACTGATTTTGCTTATTTATTTACTGATTTAGATAGAGGTTTCACTCCATTAAATTTTGTTTTCCCAAATATTCCATCTGCTACTAATAAGAGAAGAGATCATGCTCAAAAGACCATTTCAAATACTTATTTGTCAATTATTAAAAAGAGACGTGCTGAAAACGATATTCAAGATAGAGATTTGATTGATGAATTAATGAAAAATTCAACTTATAAGGATGGTACTAAAATGACTGATACTGAAATTGCTAATTTATTAATTGGTGTCTTAATGGGTGGTCAACATACTTCTGCTGCTACTTCTGCTTGGACTTTATTACATTTAGCTGAAAGACCTGATGTTCAAGAAGAATTATATCAAGAACAAGTTAAAATCTTAGATAATTTTAATAGAGAATTATCTTATGATGCTCTTGAAGAGATGGCTTTATTAAATCAAACTATAAAAGAAGTCTTAAGATTACATCATCCATTACATTCTTTATTTAGAAAAGTTATTAAAGATATGCAAGTTCCAAATACTCAATACGTTGTTCCAAAGGATAATTTTGTCCTTGTTTCTCCAGGTTATACTCATTTACAAGAAAATTATTTCCCAAATCCACATGAATTAAATATTCATCGTTGGGATAATGATGCTCAATCTTCTTATTCTGTTGGTGAAGAAATTGATTACGGTTTCGGTTCTATCTCAAAGGGTGTCTCTTCTCCATATTTACCATTCGGTGGTGGTAGACATAGATGTATTGGTGAACATTACGCTTACTGTCAATTATTAACTATTTTCTCTGTCTTTATCAGACATTTCAAATTTAGATATGAAAAACCAGATGGTACCGTTCCAATCTCTGATTTCACTAGTATGGTTACTTTACCAACTGGTCCAGCTTACATTATTTGGGAAAAAAGAGTTCCAGGTGAACAATTATAAAGTGTTGTACACTAATTTCCCCTCCCCCTCACTAAACAAAAACAAAAAACATACATTATTTTTAGATTTAATCAGGTCGTCTATGAAAGAGATTGCATTAAAATGAATTTTTTATTTTCTTTTAATTGTTTATTATTAGTGTTTTCCTTAGCATTGTGACATAATTTTGCTACTTTCTTTTGTCTTATTTATTTATATTTCTCATTATATTTTTTATTTATCCTATATATAGACTAGATGTTGATATACTGATATCTATTTATTTTTAAAATTATATTTATTTGTCATAGTTATAAAGAAAAAGTGATACTTTTAAAAATTATTAATGCAATTTTATTATAATGAATATTGAATTTATGAATTAGGTATTAATAGTAATATATAATGCTAATGTTACATTGTTGACGACTTAAACGAGCTCTTGTTCCTTTGTCTTTATAGACCAGACCCAAAGAAATCATTATAAAATTTTAAGTACTCTCTTGTTTCTTCGAGCTGAGTTTGATTAATTTTCTCTGGAACATATTGTTCATCCAGTGTTTTATTAATAGAAATTTTATCATTGATTTCATTGGGTTGATAATCCTCGTTTACGTCAACAAAATATGACTGTTGTTCAGAATCTAAAGGAAATACTTCCAATTTGTTATTAATATTACTATTGTGATAATGATGATTTTCTGATTGTTGCATCACAGTGGATGGATATGCATATGATTCCAATGGAATTGGTTCAGAATTCAATCCTTGATCTTCTACAATTTGTTTCGGGCTTATCTCTATACTGATATTATCAGTTTGATAATCGTTGTTCCTACTATCTTTATGGAAATTGGTATGATTTTCAGATTGATGTTGATGTTGATGTTGTTTGTCATCAGTATACATTGTACTATTAGTATTGTTGTTTTCATTGAAATGTGTATTATGATATTCTAAACTATGGTTCTCTTTATAATTAAATGAAGAAGAAGTCTCTGCGAATGTTTGTGGAGTGTTAATGGGGCTGTCGATATTAGGTGTCTCTACAGTAGATGAAACTACAGACGATTGTGTCATATCGACAGGTGTAACACTTAATTCAGACGACTTAATTTTGGGAGTTCTTTTCTTGTATTTCCTCTTAGGTCTTTTATAACCTTTAAAGTTGTCCGAATTTAAAATTAATTTATCATCTCCAAATTTAGATAGGACATCATTTCTATTTGTATTTTTAGCTACAATGACCATTGCTTCGAGCGCTTCTTTATTTAATAAAACATTTGGTTCAACAACACTTTCCATGGTAGAGATATAACGAGCGTGTCCCGTTGAAGTTTTGATCATTTTTAATCTATTTGTTATCTTTTGTTTAGAATCCTGAGATGGTAATTGTTCTAAATATTCTTTTGGAAGTCCCTTACATTGACCATTTTCAATATGTTCTTTAATCCATATGTTAGCACTTGAGAAATATTCATTACAAGCATTACAATGACCACCATATTTATTTCTATCAGCAGGTTTAACACCATCTGGATATGTGAAATGACGTGCTTTCATATGTGTCTTATAAGTATCTCTTCTGCTGAATCCACCTGTTGCATGACATCTATCCTCTTTATTGATATTAGTATCAAAAAATGGGCAATGATAAGCTTTTTCCAAAGCATGTTTCTTAATATGACGTGTTAAATAACCTCTCATTTTAAATCTTGCATCACAATAATGACAAACATATTCACCATCTTTATCAGTTTCAACAACCGAATCTCTTTCAGGTGAACTTGTTAATGATTGATTTAAACTTGAATGACCTCTTATTTTAGGATTTGTTTTATTTATTTGTATATCATTTGGTGAACTATTGTTGCTGTCTGGAGTTATTGGTAATACATTTCTATTTAAACTTGTATGATTTGGAGAGTCAGATTTACGATAATTTCTTTGAAATGAACTAAATACAGTTGTATTATTATCCTTTGATGATAAAGTTTCAATATTGTTTAAATTTGTAATATCTTGATTTTGTGAATGATTGGTACCTATAAGTGAAGGTGAATGTGACATCTTTATAGCTGCATCTGCAGTAGATGAAGATGTATTTTTATTGAAAAGTGATCCCACTATCGATGATTCTTCTGTAATATTCTGTTCAAACTTTCCTTGATTTAAAATATTACCAATATTATCAGTCTTATCACCTGGACTATTTTTATTATCCATCGGTGTATGAGACATATTGATAGTTTAACAATATTAAATAAATTTGGGGAGAGAGTAATAAAAAAAATTATTCAAAATTATGATCGATTCACCATCTAAATATCGGTAAAAGTGAGAATGGAATTTAATATTAGTAATTAGTTAGGTTAACTATTCTACCTATCTTTGTATTCTATACTGCGGAAGAAGAACAAAAAAAGCTATTAATATTATTTTTATTTGTAAAAATTAGTAATATCTGGATTTTTTTTTTGATGTTGTTGTTTTTCCTTTTGAAAGAGTTAATATTGTAAATATAATTAATGCAGACAGTAGTACCACTGTTAAGTAAGTCGATAGATATAAGTATGTACACTATATACGGTCTTAGTACCAAAGGGTATGCAGTCCAATGACGCAAGTCTTGGTCTTCTATATGGTTCTGAAAATAAAATGAAAATAAGCAGAGTACCATACCATCTCGAAGAAGAAAGAAGGCACCCCATGCCATAAGCAAAATAATCCTCTCATCAGTTCTTTCTGTTTTCGCTTCATACTGACAGCTTTTTTTTTTCCAGTTAACAAATTCATAAATTTTTCACTTTTTTTTGTTTTCGTTTTCTCAGTGGAAAACAACGCAAAAATAAGTGAAAAGAATTTTAAACAGTGAGAAAAACTTTCAGTCACTTTCGACGGCTGACACAAAATAAAATAGAGTCGTTCAACCCACTCCCATAGGTGTGAGAAAGGTTTTTTGCAAAAGGTTTGATAGTCATATTTTTCTTTTTACAGTTTCGTAATGGTCATGGTCCAGTTTTAAAGTTGGATGAACGACCTAATGCATCAGTATATGTGTATATACGTTACTTGTTGTTTGGTCCAATGTCCCCGATCGGTCTTATGGTGTCGTTTTCAATTGGATTATCCGATGTCTGCGACATTGTGATTGATAATGCATCCATCTCGAATTCTTGCATAGTGAAGTCTGTAGCCGCGGAATAAGGATCTCCTGTGACTCCCGATGAGTTATAACTATCAATATGATTATTTGACTCCATAGATGAAAGTTTAATGTATTCATTTTCTTGTTTTTGTTTGTATCTGAAATGGTTGTAGTAAACAACATCCAGTAAAACAATAGTCATACCAATCCAGTTATATATACCACTTATTCTCTCATGTAAGAAGACCATACCTGTTAGAATTGTTAATACTTCTTTGACAATACCAGCTATGGATAATGTTAAAACTTTTGTTAATTGTAAGATACCAAATTCACAGAAGGTAAGTACAAAGACATCAATACCTGGAAGAATCATTAAAAATATACCTCTACAAATTGAACCAAGATTTGCATCTTTGTTGTGATTGAATTCAATCTTAAATAGATTGGATTTAAAGATACCAGGTAACGGTCTTTCAATAATTAATGACGTTATAATAAGGGTTATACCCATAATTGGTGCTAATTGATGAATAGTATAAATTGGATGAGGTTTTTCACCATCATTTTTCTCAACAGAATTTGTATTATGTGGATTTGGATTATTTGTTTCTTCATCTTCAGTGGAAACAGTCAAAGAAGATGTTTTCCTTAATATTAATTGTGTATAAACCCATCTTAATCCAGAAAGACAACTACTTGCCAATACCAATATACTTCCAAATATTATTAACGCTTGTGTTTGGTCATTATCATTATTACCATTATTAGGTTTATATACCATCATAACAACACCCATAAACATCACTAATACTATTACACCCAGTTTCCAATGAAATTTCTCTAATTTGAACATACAACTGAATAATAATACAAATGCAATACTTGATGACTTGATAATAGTATATACCGTCAACGGTACAAATTTAAATGATGCATTACTAAATCCAATGTCACCCGCTGTCGCTACAGCTGTTGGTATAATATACTTTAAATAAAAAGCCCAATTATTATTATGATTTTGGACCACTGTAGATTTTCTGTGTTGGGCTGATGCAGGGTTCAACTTTTCATGAATTACTATGTATAATGCAGAAAGTACCCACAAAGTTGTTTGATGAAATGCCGTCAGGAGAACTGGATATTCGATACCAAGTCCATTTATAGGATCGAACATCCATTTATTGTAAACAGATAAAGATATAGCACATACATACCAACCAATTATATATGCTAAGACAGTTGTCCACATATTTTGTTCTTATTGTTGTTGTTTTTAAAAAAATGGCTTAAATTTGTATGTATACCTGTTCCAATTATATCAATCAATTAAGTGCACAGTTAATGGAATATCTAATAATGCTGTAAGGATTCCAGAAACGATGTGTTCGAATCAAAAATAGGAACTAGTGGAAAAAGAAGAAATGTGTGTAATATCTATCTTTCAAATTTTCGATAAATTAAATTAAATAACTTGTGTTTTTGGTGCTGTAACTATTGTTTATTTATGGTAAACCCTCCATCATGATATTAACTTACTAGTAACAAATATTTAATAAAATGGTTTGTAAAGTAGTCTGATTCTTAATCTTTATTTATATTCTTGATTAAAATGCACCTCTCTCTAACTGAAGAATTCCAGTAGAAAAAAATCGCAGAGCGCGAAAATACATCACAATAGTATTTAGGCTACACGTATAAGTGATAATAACATACGTAAATTTATAGATCTTGGTAGCACAGACTTGATTAGATACAAAGGCATCCTTTGGTAATATTGAATGGCAGTAAATGCTGTGCCATTCAAATGGTTGATTATTATATATGTCTATAAAAAGATGCCGCCCTCATTTGGATTATTTCATTTCTTAGATGGTTGCAATGGCACAAAAGAATTCATCATCAGATTAATGGTGCTGCTACTATGAGTATTGTCATTGCTGCTAGGTTTAACCTCAGTGAATTCTTCCTTGATATTTGCTAGTTTTATAGGATCTTGTTTTACTGTTCCTGCTGTCATTATTTTCGATGGCGGTGGGGGTGGTGGTAGATCTAAAATTTGAGGTTCAGCTTGCTCGAAATTTCCAAAATCGTCATCGGAATCATCTTCTGAATTTGTTTCAATGTTGGTTTCTATGCTCTTATTATTATTCCCTGCTGTCTGTAGATTGTCTTTAATTGGTTTGTGGTTACTCTGAGCTTCCACACCATTTGTCAAATTGATAATATCAGCTCTGGTTGTCTCCAAAGGAAATGTATCAATGTTATTAGTATTGGTGTTAGTTAATTGAAGTTCAAGAGTACTGTTAGTTTGATTTTGAAGATAACCAATAGCAGAGTCACTATCTGATTGGCTGATGGGATCGTCCTCGAACAGTTCATTAAGAACATCACTAGTAGAGTGATGATCTTCTATATGAGAATTCGGTATCTCTCCCTTATTTCTTGAGGACTCAATAATTACATTGTGTTCATTATCTCTAGTGTTGATATCATAGGAATTCTCTAGGTTCTTGTCATCAATCTTTTTTCCTTTATTCTTCTTCTTCGTTTTCTTACCTCCCCAAAACCATAGCTTACTTTTTGAATGACGACTTTTGGAGGGACTCTTCTCTTCATGTTTCTTAGGTTTAGGTAATTCTTGAGCAACAAATTTCGCTAGGGGATTGACTTTAAATGTGGATTTACTTATTGAAAAGTTTTCTTTATATTCAGAATGTGAATCGGTCGTAACTATTCCTTCGTTTGGATCTGTTTGGAGAGCCTTCTTTTCATCATCCAGTATATCCTCCCAAGAAAAAGAAGACTTTTTAAAAGATTTCATTTGTTCAGTGGCCGCACCTAATAGTCTTTGATTATTCAGAATTTTCTTGGTTTGAATTTCAGTTATAAAACTTGAAGAATCCGACGCAGGTTGTTGCTGTTGTGGTGCCTTCATTGGTGATGGAGGTCTAGATTTACGTTTACTATCATGCGACCATGAGAAATAGACAGGTGTGTCACTTCTAAGAGCCCTTGATGCACTAGACCTATCTACTGTAGTGTGTTCCTGGCCATACCATTCCTCTCCAAATTTAATCGTCCTGGAAGTGAATTTATTATCCTTAGTAGACAGGTTGATCTCCTGAGCTGGTCCAAACAAACAACTCATAAGTTTACGAGTTCCGGAAAGTTCATCCAAGAGTTGATATAATGAGGCGTCCTCATTGTTATTTGTGGTTGATTTATCATCCGATTCAACCTTTTCGTTCTTTTCTGTGAAAATGTGAGCTAGTATACTATCTATATCTAGGTGATCAATAGTTGTATTGTGCTCACTCGAGGTTTCCGTCATAATGCACTAAAAAAATAAATAAATTATCGTTAACAATGCCAATGGTCAATCGAGTTTATATGACATCTAGTCTATGTTCCTAGTTGGTTTGTGAATATTTTTATTATTTCAATACAAATGACTAGCTAAAAGGATTATCATGTTGATAAAATGTGTCTTTAAAAATCTCTTTTGTTATTGCCGAAAAGTGAAAAGTATTCGCAAGTTAAAATGAAATCATCGTCAAAGGTATAAACCAATATTGTCAAAGATAGCCAAACAAACATAAACTAACAAGAATGCAGCTACCACAATTTCCAGGTGTCAATATTGAGATTTTATCGTATCAGAATGTTTCAAACGCCAGTGATATACGATCAAGAATAGCAGAATTGCCTTATGCTTTCATTGATGCACGTACCATATGTTCTGTTGAGCAACTAATGTCTGCTATATATAGAGTAATGATTGAATCTAAATATAATAGACTGAGAACTAAGAGTCTTCATTCCGAAGTATTACTTGCTTTGTCACCTACATCTAATATCGGCGAGGCATTTAAGAAGTTTGGGATTAGCGATGATACTAAAAATCTCATCATGATCGAAATTAATCAAGATAATGATAATTCTTCTTTGGACAAGGCTGTGGTAAATGGAGAAATTGTTGAATTTAATGATGAGAACCTCCAAAAAAATAGTGATGTAAATGCTATAAGGAAAATATATAAAATCGAGCCATCTGTCAAATTTGAGAATATTTCAGAACTGTCGAGAGCTACCGTGAACGCCATTCAGCTAAGAGGTATTTGAAATGCCCAAAAATGATTCCATGCCAAAACGACCATTTCATACAGGGAAAGTTTTTCTAATTAGTTATTTTATCTACATATATCGAATTGAAGTAAAAAAATTACTATGTATTTGGACATAAATAAATGACTGAATTAGTAAATACATGAACAAGTACTCAATATTAGATTTTACTGCTAATTATTCATCGGAACTTTGTAATGTGTGTACGTATCTATTTGAAGTTGGCAAAATGACTTACCAATTCCAATTCAGTAGACAGAGTGTCGTATCTGTAATTAACTCTGATGTCAGGTACGTTAGTCTTCGTAACATCGTTACCATCAACACCGGGTTGTTCGAAATTTTCCCCAATCCAATGTTCTTTAATTTGTGCTTCCCATCCACTTTGAATTACAGAGTTCCTAGCAAGTTCACACATATCAACATTAGATAATTTGTAAATTTGTGCAGCGACTGAATATTCTTCAATCAATGGCTCTCTAGTATAAGAAAATTGAAGTGGATCATCAGTTGACAAAGAGACATTAAGACCCCTTCTAAAATATCTTGGGAAGGGATTTTTATCATATGTTAGGAATAACGCATTGTTAGACAATGGTGACATAGCAATACCGACTTGATCAAGATAATATAAGTATTGAACAAATGGAACCTTTCTCAAAAGGATACCGTGAGAGATACCTTGTGCTAATAGATAAGCAGACACCAAATGTTCAGGATCACCTGCTTCACCACAATGTGGTCTTAAAACTAATGTATTGAATCCTCTCTTTGCTCTCCATTGGTTCAAAGATGCTAAGTTGGAATATAAATAGTATAAGTAATAAGAGTAAGGTGGATTTTGAGCAGATTCCCATAACGATGGTTTTGGATATTTTCTGTGGAAACGACGATCGACCTTAGATTCATCATCGACAGAATCAAACCCAATTACTCTTTGTAAAAATATATGTAATTTTGGATGAGATTGGGGGTTTTTTGTCACTTCAAATAATGGTTGAAATAAGTTTCTGCATGCGTCATTGAAATTAGCTACAATTCCAGATTTTTTATAGATATCGTATAAACGAGGAATTTGAATTAACCAACGGACATTATGAGAAATGACTTTATTATCAATAACCCAACTTGCTAATTTATCCCATTCATCAATTGATCTACCATAGATAGATATTCTATACTCACAGTTTTGATATTTAGAATTTTCTAAATCAAACATAACTTGTTTAGTAATTTCAGCTAAATAACCACCCTTAATGTAATTGTTCGTCTTTAAGAAAATTTCTCTTAGACGAGATTCACCGATTGGATTATATTTTAAATTAAACTTATCGAATCTGTGGAAAGTATCCTTGTGAGCATGCATATCCAAAGTGTCGATTGACAGATCATAACCAGTCAAATTCAAAGATTGAAACACTTCAGCCAAAGTCAATATTTTATCATCTCTGAAAATTACTTTTTCATCTTTAGAGTGTCTCAATTTGTATTTGATAAAACGTAATAAATGTTTTTGATTCATACAAGCAGAATGATGAACGTGAGTATCCACTTTTCTGACGTTGTAAAAATCTCTATGTGGGTTTCTCTTAGAAACACTAGTCTCTTGATATTCATTCAACAAGATATATAGATTCCATCTGGCCTCTAAGTATTGCAATCTTCTAAAGGCAAATGATTTTGCAGGACCATCAGATGAAATAGATATCATTTTATCTAGATCCAAATAATAATCTCTCAAAGTAGGAATGGCTGCAATTTTAGCATCAGGTTTATCAGTTTGATAAACCACATAACTGTCATCACCATTTGTAGAGAATTGCCAGTTTGGATCTTCACCAGGGATTTCGCAATCCTCGAAGTTGAAAGTTTCAGAATCAGGTAAATTAGTCACTGGAATAACGGTTTTTGTTTCTGCATTATAAGATGGTTTTGGTGGACTTGGATAAACTTTATAATCTTCACTATTTTTAGGATTTTGCTCATTTTTTTGTAAGGATAATGTTTGATATTTATTTCTTAATTGTCGACATTCTTGAACTTTTGTGTATAAATCAACCAATTCTGGAGATGGATCATCGAGAACTTGTTGAGTTGAATCCTCGGCAATCATACCCATTTTATATAAGGTATTTCTATTTTTACCATTTGATTTAGTAGCATCGCCAGATGGTGGAGTTTCCCAAATAGGTCTGGATGATTCAGGGAGTGTATTTTGAGCACTTGTAGACAAAGTACGAGTTTTACCTGTTTTAGGAGTATTTGGAGAATCATTACCAGATCCTAAATTAGAATAATGAGCTGGTTGTTCTATGATGGAAGTATTTGGATCTACAGCCATTTGTTTACAATTACTATCAAATAATTGTTGGTTTTCATGATAAGAGAAATTAGCAGTAGTAGTTGGAGCATTTTCTTCTGGGCTTTGACTACTAGCAGAATTCTGAGGTTCTAAAGAATGTTCATTCTCCGTTAATACTAAACCTGAACTATGTTCTAGATCATCATGGGATGGAGCAGGTTCAAGTGACAAATCGGAGAAATCCTTAGCAGTCTGATTAATATTCATTGTAATAATATTTAGATAATTGATTATTGATTCGCAATATTATTGAGTCTCTTCTTAACCAAAGAGAGTTAATAGCTTTTCTCCTCTAAGTTA
Source organism: Maudiozyma serrabonitensis (assembly GCA_030571355.1). Lineage (NCBI taxonomy): Eukaryota > Fungi > Ascomycota > Saccharomycetes > Saccharomycetales > Saccharomycetaceae > Maudiozyma > Maudiozyma serrabonitensis. Next base: position 72,975 of record JAJLXS010000051.1, on the reverse strand, counting down.
TCAAGGATACAGTTAAATGTTCTCCAATATCAAATATTAGGAAGGTTTTTAAGAATTAAAAAGAGATTCCTCAAGTATCACACTAAATTGGTTTGAAAATCTGTTTAAAAACATCTCTTTGAGAAAGGGATAGTGAATGCAACAATCTTGCCCCTCCCTATGTATCCTTCTTCAATTAAAATTTAATATCCTGCTCTTTCGGCTCTCCCCGTGTAAGCTCATCGCTTCACTTCAATTTAGTATCTTTGAAAGGGTGTTTGTTACCATTTCACGCAGTAAAGCAAGAAAAGATTTTCCGAGACTTCTCACTTTTCACGATAACCCTAAACCCTAGGGTTTGGAGGGTAGGGTGCCTCATTTTATTTTAATTTCTTTAATGTTTACTTTTGTTCCCAATTTGGAAATTTTCACAAAATATGTAAATTAACGAGAGAATGTTCTAAGTTGTCAATATAACATATTGTCAGAACTTTTCTGATTGAGATGAGCCTCAAAGATTTTATGTATATTTATTTTAGTTGTTATTGTTGTTGAGTTATTAATAAGTGTTCCCTTATTCTGACTCTATTCTCAGATTGTGTTTTTGTTGACTGTTAACTTTTTAAGTTTGAATTCTTTTTTTTTTTTGACCACATCTTAGCTCTAGATAACAATAATAAAAATAATAATATAGCTAATTAGTGGCAGAAATAATAGTATATCTATAGATATAAATTATGTCTGACGAATATTTACAAGATGGGTTCGATTATATGAACCTGAAAGTGTCTGAACTACGAAGGATTTTACAAGAGAATAATATCCCTTATCCACAATCTGGTAAAAAATCAAGATTACGTGAGATTTATGAAAATAAACTAATACCGATGATTCCAGAGATTATTGAAAAGAGAGAAAATGGATCTGCAGTGATGGCTACGCCAAAGAAAAGAGATAGAACTGAGATGGAAAGAAATAATCAAAATGAAAAAGATCAAGATTCTTCTTCATCTTCCTCTGTCTCACAACATGCTACAGAGAGTATAGTGAAGAAAAATCATGCTTCTTTTACAGAGGATGAAGATGATACATCCATGTCATCTAGAGATTCATTAAGAAATGTGATAGTGCCTCAGAATGTCTCTACTCCAGTGTCAAAGAAACGTAAGATTGAAGATGGTAGTAGAAGTTCTACAGGGACTCCCATTGTTAATAAAGTACAAAAAAAGAATAGATCTTATACGGCCGATCATAGAGCTGATATCTCGTCTTTACCATTGTTATCATCTGATGATGATGATGATGATAAAGATGACTCTATGTCTGCTAATATTACAAATCATGGTAAAGAGAACCAACAAGCACCAGCTTTTGATTTTTCAATTCAAAGAAGAACGTTATCACCAGATTTAAATAAGTTAAAAGTATCATCTGATTTTGCTGAACGTTTGAGATTAGCTAAAAATAGTAATAAGGATAATGATAACAAAAAGGAATCTAAAAGTGGTGAAAATGTGAAACTGGTAGATACTTTAGATATTAAATCGGGGAAACCAGCCTTTCAGTTACAACCATTTGTTGAAATTTCTGATTCCAGTGGGAGTGATTCTGGGAATGATGATATTCTTGGGAGTAAATCATTACCACCATTATCTAAAGGGGTTCCAGTTGATTATAAGGTGGAAAATAATAATAGATCAAATTATAAGGCTTTATCTATGGATGATGATAAGGAAGACCTTGAGGCTTATAGCAAATCTTTAGAAGGCCAAGATATTACAAGGGGGAGAGTAGAACCACAAATAGAAGATGAAATGGATGGGGTACATAGTGAAGAAATTGGAAGCTCAGAGAGTGATAGAGAAAAACTCAAAACCCAGGAAGAACAAAGAGAAGAAATAGAACTAGATGAAGAAGATGAAGTGGCAGAATTGGATAACGAAATAGAGGAACAACAAAAGGAACAACAAAACTTAGGACTAGAATTGGACGATGAGTTGGATGATGAATCAGAACAAAGTATAAGTAACCACGAGTATGAAAAGTTGCATCAACGAATGGATGAAGAGCTACAAAATCAACCTTTGAAAAAAGAAAATGGCGATATTACAGAAACTGAGATTGAGACTGCAACGAAGGATAAACGTAATGATATTGAAGAAACAAAACCCCAATTAGTTTCAAGTAAAAAGGGTTATTCATTTTTATCCTTTTTGAATAATATTGCCAAATTTTTGTTCAAATTAGTCTTAGCAATAATTTCTTTAATCATTTTAGCTATTCCAGTTCTTTTGGGCCTATGGTATAGAGAGCAGAGAGTTACAGTTGGTTACTGTGGTTATGAAAGACAATCTCAAACATTCCATGATATATATCCATCCATTCAGCAATTAGGTTATATCGATGATATTTTAAAAAAATACGCTCCAGAATGTATCCCATGTCCTGCAAATTCGATTTGTTATCCATATTTAAAATTGAGGTGTAGACCAGGATATACTTTACAGAAATCAAAATTAAGTCTTTTTGGACTAGTTCCCATGAGTGATAGTTGTGTAAAAGACGATAGAAGAGAGCAAATAGTGAGAGAAATGGTTCAAAAATCATTGGAATTTTTAAGAACAAAAAATGCAGAGATTTCATGTGGGGAAAATGATAATGATATAGAAAGTGGAATTTCTCAAATAGATCTATACAATATATTTGCAGAATCTCGTGCACCATGGATTGACAATGAAGAATATGAGAAATTATGGGAAGAAGCACTACAAAATCTGGAAAGTGAACCAGAGATTATTATGAGGCAAGTGAGTATAAATGCATTTTTTATAACAATTTTCAAACAATAATACTAACAACCTTACAGTTACTCCAAGATGGATCTAACATTCCATTCAACACCGACTTCGACATACCCACCGATGATTTTCAAAGGAAGGAGAGATATTTTCAACAAACAAACGGGACTAAAGAAGACAAATATGTTCGATCTACCTCCAAAAAATACGTCGGGTTAAGATGTAGATTTGAAAAAGAGATTAGTCAGACCTATAATAAGTATAAGGGCACAATTTGGCTCTTTTGTTTGCTTATTGCTACGATACAGTACACCAAGTATAAACTAAAGTCATACTTCGATAGAAAAGCTAAGATTGTTGAATTGACTGAAGAAACATTGACAGAATTGAAGAATAGTAAACATAAAAATCCACCTTATATCAGTACAGTGCAGTTACGTGATATTTTACTTAATGATGTCACAAACCTTAAGGAGCGGAACAACCTTTGGAACGACGTGGTAAAAAGATTAGAATCGAATAATACTAATATTAAATCAAGCCTTCTGGAAATTCATGGAGAAATTATGAAATGTTGGGAGTGGATAGGCCCAATAGAAACACGTGAGGAACAAAGATCTTCTGGCAAAGTAATTTCTCAAAAAAAAGAAGATTAAAACTATATAAGTTTACTTTTGTACAAGTTTAATGATATTTATTACATATTACCATGATGATTACGTTACGAATTAACCCATAAAATGATAGTTAAACACTAGATATATAAATACTCATGGCAATACTGTGCAACTTTTTGGTTTTCTCCAAGTTATTATACGACTAATAACTGGTGAGCTAAAATTATTCAGGTATTTCTAATAAAGAATATACTATTTGCTTTGAAACTATTATGCCATAGCATCACTAACGGTGATGTATTTTTTTGTTTACTGGACCAGCGCAATATTTGCATTTATGAACAAAAAGTAAAATTAAAAAATTATTAATATTTCATCAAAATAGAAAAAAAAATTGATTAAATTAAAACTTCACTATTAAACTTTAATTGTTAACATGCAATTCAAAGAATCATTAAATAAGCGTATATATATGTATTTATCCTCATAATGTATTATCTTATATTCCCTAGCTACAATGTACCCTATGGGTTTGTTCGTTTCAAATGAAGTGGATTAACTTTTGGTCTTCCTACTTCTCGCCTAGATGACCTTACAGGATTTGGAACTGGAACGTAATTATTAGGGTGAACTACCTTCGAAGGAGGTGCAAACTTCGGTGCCAATGGTTCACCCTGTTTTTGTTGTTCTGGAATGTTATTGTTATTATTTCCTTCTAGTGGTCTACTGAGGCCAGATGAAACACTAGTATCTACGTTGGTATTGGATGACGTTACAGATGTCTCAGGAGATATGTCTGTTGTATCCGAGGGTTTCGCCAACACAGTTTCTGTATTTTCTAATTGTTTACCTCTTGCCGCAAATTTCTCATACACAGAATCCCTTGATTCTATTGGTCTTTTTTGATTTGCAGTAGTTACAGGTATATGTTTCGATGTTGTTTGATCAATCGTATGTTTGATTGAGTGCGCTTGGTATTTGGGATCAAATACATTATCAGAAGGTATAGCATCTCTGTTCTTTTGAACAGAAATAGCACCCTTTGCAGTCACAAATGCAACAGGATTAACGTTATTACCACTTGTATTTTCTCTAGGAACAAGGTTTGATTCAACCCGGGAGTTACTCATATTTAACAGATCGTCATCTTGAAAGTCATCACTCATGGTAAAAGAATCATCTAATAGATCTTCATGCTCGAGATCAAGGTTTGAATTTGGTGTGTTTGAAGGATTTACATTACTACCTATGGAAGGATTCGACGGATGTATATTCTTTGTTGGGACAGGTACAGGTGGGGTAGTAGTTATTTTGTTATTTACTCGTACAGGCATACTTGTACCGTTTGAACCATTAGATTGCTCTACTTTAGTTAATTGTCTTCTTTTGTTTGGTAAATCTGCACTTTCGTCTTGTACTTCCTTTGTAGGAGCTCTAGATCTTTCTGAATACTCATCAGATGCTCGATATAAATTTGCTTCTTCAATATCAGGAGGATCATACTTCATTTTATCAATCTTACTAAGAAAATCTTTGTCATAAAAACAATTACCTAGTGCATTACCATAACATCTCATTGCTCTCTTCAATGCGTCAGTAACTGCAGTCTTTTTAGCATTTTCAAATGCGACACCTTTTCTACGTTCATTCTCAGAAGTACCGTATCCGACATCCTCTCTATATGAACCATTTGCTAAAGATACACGAATAATTGCAGAACAACCAATTGAATATCTTCCTTGTCTTTCATCAAGAAAATCGACAGTGACACTTTTGACATCAGTAGACCAACCATTATAACCAAATATTTGATTTGCTAAATTGATAACTTTCCAACCTTCAACATATGCTATTTTATTCTTTCCGAACCCTATTCTCTTAGATACAAACTCAGGGCCCAATTTCTTTTGCAATTTATATTGAATCTCCTGATCTGAGGGAAACACTGGTTTCTTTTCATCCATTTTGTCTCTAAACTAAAAATATAAATTTTGGACACTTTCTTAATTGAAAATAATACAAAAACAAAAAAACAAACTGCGACTGGTTTTAAATATTCAATAATTGATATAGTTAATATTACAATAGTGCCAATACAGATCTTCGTTTCCTCAATACATAGTACTCTTTGGCACGGATCAAATTTGGTGGCAATTTATAAATTCATCGATGAACTTTGTTTTCTTTTTTTGATGTTTATTTATTTTGGGTTACCCTCAGAATTTGAAAAAAAAAAGACAGACTGAAAACTAATTGAAAGTGCAGAGGTTTCTTGATTTCGAGCATGAATTTGTAATTTCCATAGCATCAAACTGGCAAACTGGATATGAAATACACAGAGCTATTTTAAGAGGGACAAAGAAATTGAATAGAAGATAGGTCATTAAATTTCTTAATAAAGCAGAATTATCATTTACATCCATACATATACATATTACCTTATTTCATATAAGTATACACACACAATGTCGAATGCCATCCGCGATGTGCAAACCAGGTACAGTTATAATACTATCTTTAGTGACATATGCAAGACGCGTTTTAATAATATGATTGTGAGGTTTTTCCTCAGTATAACATTTATACAAACTCTAGTAATTACTTTAGCATCACGATACAATGTTTCATGGATACAAGGGATATTATTATTCTTTCCTAAATATTTGGCGTTATATTTTGTCGCTATATGTTTAATAATAAGCAGAAAGAATTTCCTACACGTCAATTCTTTGGGTTATTCAAGCTTTGTGACTCAACTTGTTGGCGAGATTTGTTCTTTTAAAGCCATTGCCTATTATGTAACATATTCTGTCTGCAGTATAATGATTGGAAATAGCATTGGTGATAATGGAATCCTTTACTCTTTGTCCTTCCATAATATTGAAAACTATAGATTATATACATGGTTTCTAATACCATTAGTATACACCATTCAACACGTCTTTTTTGATGCAGATAAGTTGAATTTCAGCATCGATTCACAATACCAAGCTCCACAACAATATATTACTTTGAGATTAGAAAAAATCTTCATTAAGAGCTCAGTACTATCTGTAATTTTGTTATTGGCTGCTCCCCTTACATACAAGGTACTTGGATGGTCTATGTTCTTACCAATCATTACACAGTCTCAATTATTGATTTTATCATTTATATTGTTTCTACAGTTTGAAATCATTAATGTTACTTTTAATGCTCATATGTCTATTGGTTGTTTACATAAGGGGAAACCAATCTCATCATTATCCCCTTCACCAATAGAGACTTTAGTGAGTGGATTGAGTAGTAAGAAACCATTCACCAAGTTAACTGCATTTCAAGAATTATCATACAGAGCTACATCTAACGATACATCTTTGAGATTACCAATATATTCCAGTCAATTGAAAAATACAAATCCATGGTCAAATATTTTAACTGAATGTATAAGAGTCATTCAAACTAATAACATTACAGTCAACAATTATTTGACTTCATTGGAGAATACAATGTCTAAAAATAAGGGATTACAAAAAGATACATTAAGAAAAGATTCTCTTGATGACCAACAATCGGATATCTTTGGAAATCAACCATTCACTATTAATAAAGAGTTCAATGCTGATTATCCATCAAATGTTTCCTTCAATAACAATATTAATGGTATAAATGCTCATAGAATTTCTTTACAAGATGATGATATATTATTGAACAAAAGAAAGAACAGTTCCTATTATAACCAGCACAATTTTTCAAATATGGGTTCAAATAATTTGAGTGGTCTTGATGCTTACCGTTCTTACAATGAAACTATCATTACCAGAGACCCTAAGATAATTATCTTAATTAAGACTATCATTAATAAAATCAAAAATTCCATTGTATCATTTTTCTTTCCAGCCAGTTCTAATAATAAGGAATCACAGTTACCTCAATTAACGTTATTTGATCTCTGGTATTTAAGTAAAGAGAGACAAGCTGAAAAATTAATCCCATTAGCGGTATGTCACATGGAAAGTATTGTTTCATTAATGGGATTTCTGATAAAAGCTATCGATGAATCACCAAAGGGTAGTGTTGTTGCTTCCGTCGGTGAAGTATTAAAACATTTAGAGAAATCTGTAGCTATATTAGGTAAATTCAATGAATGGAGACCAGAAAGTAATACTAGAGGATTGAATTCTAAAATTAATGGAGAAGATGAATCTATAAAATCCAATGATGTGATATCTTTATTATATGAATTATCAATCAGCGCATTCTTAGAGATTGTTCTAAAATATAACGTATTACTAAATGATGTCTACTTAGATGAAGACGTCATTAAACTAAGTAAATGGGTATTAGACATGTGTGCAGAAGAACAAGACACCATGACTACCACTCACTACTAAGATCATTGCGTTATCTCATATTTCTACTCTGTTATTTGCATACCTCCTCTGTACTGCCAAGCATTATCTCCATCAAGTGGGTGAACATATTTAAATCAAAAGATATTATAGATATACGTATTAATATATATATATATATATAAGCACAGAGTGTACTTTAAACATAAAAAAAAGGGAAAGAAACCTTCGATACTCAAATATACCACACACAGAGCAAACTATTTGGATCAAAATTGTCCAAGAGAAATACCATTACAAGATACGCAAAAGTTGACTTCAAACTAATTCAAATTTTGCTCAAATAGGCTCACGTTCACTGTTACTTGCTTATCCCGGGAAAGAGGTTAACTTGCCTCTAACGGAACACTCCGCGTTCTCTCATTAAATTAATTTTTATGTTTAGAAAATTTTTGGCACAAACTGATTAATTTTTTTTGTTAAGCGAACAATTGGGAAAGTAAGGAGTCGTGATATCAAAGGCTACGGACTAACTTTGTTTAAGATTTTACAAAGAAGGTTACCAATTGGAAGATTACATTTCGTCTATTTTAGTTTTAATCTCAGCTTTAATCTCAGTTTTAATCTCAGTTTTAATCTCAGCTTTAATCGCAGTTTTAATCTTTGTTTTTACTTGATGTAGTAAAGCTCCAAGAAAACACCCAGGTTATAGAAAGTATTTAAGACGTATATCCCCTTAAAGAAGAACCACAGTTAGAATTGTAATATACTTCTAGCTCCCTTTCCGTTCAGTTTTAAAGATACAATAATAATAATAATTATTTTTTTTGAATAAAGATGACAAGTATACCATCCAGTTTTGATATGGGTCCAAAGGATGCCGACGATTTGGAAGAAATGTCATTTGGTCAAAGAATTGTTTACCATTGTAAACAACAACCATTAGTCCCCATTGGTTGTTTATTAACCACTGGTGCTGTTGTAATGGCAGCTCAAAGTATTAGAACAGGTAATAGTCGGAGAGCTCAAAATTTCTTCCGCTGGCGTATTGGTTTCCAAGGTGCCACATTAATTGCACTGGTGGCAGGTTCATTCTTATACGACAATCATAGAAAAGATATGAAGACAAAAGAAGAATTAATGAGAGAAAAGGCTAAGATGAGAGAAAAGTTATGGATTCAAGAATTAGAGAGAAGAGATGAAGAAGCTAAATCAAGAAGAAAGAGAGCTGAATTAGCAAGACAAAAGACTAAAGAAAACGAAGAGATTATTAAGAAATTAGAAGGTGAATTAAAAGAACTGGAATCTAAAGTTACACCAAAATCAAAATAAGTCTAATTAATATTTGTCTCCTCCTCCTCAATTTATTTATTCATCTTTATTTTAATGTATCTTTTTTCCAATCGCCCCTACGTTTATGCATGTACATAATTGATATATATATATATTATTCACTATATTTGAAATTTTCCTCTCATTCCCCCAATCTGTTATACACATATAGATTTGTAATGATCTCTGAGACACTTTAAATCTCTTCTTAGTAGCTCAAAGAAGTTATCATGAGACACGAACATCTACAATGGTTTGTAATCTATATATCTCTTTCTAAATAAAAATTGCGGACAGTGGAAAATCAAAAAAGTCATAGTTGAAACTGTTTACGTCATCACTTAGGGTATTTTCAACAAAAAAAAAATAGAAGTAGCTCGAATCAAGAGATTAAACACTTGAAAGTTCATAAGAAATTTTAATCATTTAATAGTTTAGTTATAAACTGTGTACTACTTTTGAACCAAAGCACACGACAGATAATTAAAGCTCCTATTTTCCTTTTTGCCTTCTTCTAAATTTCATAAATACATAGATAGGTGGTGATTAATATGTTAGAATTAAAAGTAGAGAAACCATTGAATATATCGATCTATAGCTCTAATTTAGAACTAATAAATTCGAATTTAATAGTAGCAGTTCATCCCAAGACTACCATCTTCAGATTATTACAATATGTACACTATCAATTGTCATTGATCCATTCTGAAAGCAATAATATCCAATTGAACGATGTTTCGGCCTACTGTTTGAAACTTGAAGAACAAACAGTTCCCTTAGAGTCCTCCATAGAGTCTCTTATTACCGACAATACTTTATCACATATATCGATGTCTTTTGAACTGTCAGAGGCTAAATCGTTTAGCGCTTTGAATTTACAATATGATCCCGTAACAGATTTTGGCGTTGCTAATATCAAATATGAAGTCAATATTCTATCGAAATATAAATTTCTCCATAATATAGAATATCAAATTTCATTAGATACAAAAGTTTCAAGGCTGGAAAAAAATGCTTTGGAACATTTGATATACGAGGAAGAATTTTTAAATCGTGACAACAAATGTCATTTAGGTCATGACCATACATTGGAGAGTCTCGTAGCGTTAAAATTAAATGGTGAAAGTGAGATTATTCAATTGACCGAAGAAACAAGATATTTTTACATGGATCTTACCTTGAAGGATCTATTACACATTGATTTTGCACCTTTAAAGGATAATGTATTTACAATAATGGTTTATGCCAAACACGAACAAAATGTCACTGAACTACAAGATATTCATATGATAGAACTGATATCTAATTCGAAATTGTTTCAAAAGTACATGCTTCTGGATTCCAGAACAACCGTTGAGAAAGTACGTCAATTTGTTTGTGATGTTTATAGTGCATCACAAACAATTTCTCCTAAAGATGTGAAATTGATATATAAAGGTCAATTAGTTCATGATAAGAATTTTGCTGAAAATGATGCTACAATATTAAGTTGTATAGACATGCAACATGGAACTCAACTCCATGTACAGGTGATGGAACAGGGAACATATGGTATAACTGATTCATTTTGGAATGAGCCGGGTCTCGTCGACGATGTACCACAACAAGTACATCAAAATAACACTCGAACATCATCAGTGAATGAAATTCCGAGATCTGATACTCCAGTAGCCATACACATTGATGAGGAGACCGATCCACATTTTGTCACAGAATCTGGGAGACGGGTTAACATACCAACAGGTATTATGGCTCCTTACTGTGATTACATACAGGCCTCCTTAGTAGATAGTTATGGTAACCCTGAAGAAGTGCTTGTTTCTGGGGATATTTTAAATAAAACACAAGGGAATATACTTATTGGAGATCATTTAGATGTGAATGTTTCAACAAATGGTCAAGATTATATTATCGATAGAAAACAAAATATCTTAAGAATAAATCCACAGACTATTCAAAAGATCGAATCACTCACAGGTCGTTCAATTATGTATCACGGAATGGCAAACAAATTTCCTCAAGTTGATAACAATAATAATTCTGAAATATCAACAAGGATCAGAGAATTGTTAAATAATGAACTCAATGATCCTGAAGTTCTTCAAAGAATGGAATTATTATTTAATCGTCAAACCTCATTACAAAGATTCCAGGAATTATCTATTGGACAAAAAATCGTATTTAGCGCTAAAAAATTATTTCAATTTTTAAAGATTTGTTCATTAACTGTGGTATATTTAATGTGGTATATGTTTCTTCCCATAGCTGCTACTATTGAAATTGGATTTTTCTTACCTCCATTTCTTACAATATCAATTTTTGTAGTCTATACGGTGGTAATGTTTTTCCGTTCCACCAAGATCATTGATATGTGGACTGATTTCTTAGGCTTACTAAAATTAAATGAAGAGGATTATAAGAGAGTAAAACTATTTGTATTACCAGAGTATACCTCCATAAGAACTTTAAGACATGAGGATCAAGTGAATAGTAGTTCGATGCCTAAAAAAGTATATGAAAAAATTAATGAAAAACCTTCATTATATTCGTTATTTTTATTATCTACATTAGATGATGTACGCCATTCATTATATGATCAATATCAAATTAATCAAATGGGGAATATGACTGAAGAAGATTCATTAAAGGAATTATTCCGTCAAATCAAGACCGGGGCAGTTGAAATCAGTGACGCTAATAGAATGTTAGAGGTTCTATTCATGATCCACGAATTACAAGCATTTGAAAATACACAACAAGAGAATGATTTTTATAGAATATTAGCTATTATTAAACAACAAGCTGATCTTCAAAATCTTGAAGCCGTGGAACCTGTTAGACGTAGTATTATTATCGTTAGGAGAAGAGCAGAAGAATTACCTAATATAATTGCAGAATATATTGTTCCAGATCCACTTAGAGATGACTATGTAATGGCTGTCACGAAGAACATTATCCTATGCCTTGTATTATTCTTACCATTTTCCTCTCGTTATGTTGATGTTGTCATTCAAAGACGAGTTGACGAACGCACAAGGGAAAGATTACAGCAAGCCCGTGAAGAACAAGAACAAGAAGATTTAGAAAGAGTAAATTCTGATCATGATACTATTAATAGTGATGAGGATCGTGAAAGTATTACTGAATTAGATTCTGTTGTCATTGAAGAAATTGCACCTGAACGTGGAGAACTTGACAGCATAGGAGACCTTTCACCAGAGGAAGAAATCATTGAAGAGATGCTTACAACTAGCGAAGAAGGTGATGATATTGTGAATACAACTGGTGCAATGTTCCATACACAATCGTAAATAATACAAGAAAATCAAGTAGAATAGATATCTATATAAATTACATAATCAACTAAAATACAACAACCAAGGTACGTCATTACTAATTAGCGAAAAACAAAACAAAACTATGAGCTAATAAATCACCTCTTACCTTCACAGTTTATCCAATTCTCGAGCTAGCTTCATTGTAAATTTCCATTGACGGTGAAAAAAAGACAATATATTGTGCATATCAGTGTGAGTCCAGACATTCATTTAGTTATGACAAATAATCATTGGAACGACGAAAAATGAATTGATCATCGAGCGATAAAAAGCGTACGATATTCCCATAGTTAAGAATTTCCGATGCCGAAAAAATGCTAAATGTAATAGAAAAAAAAAGGTGGTCGTTGCCAAAGAAGGGGAGAAACAGGGGAAGGGGCCCAACATATATAAAGGGGTCAAGGATATAAAGTGTTAAAACTCTTCCTACCAGTTTATATTTTCTCTTCTTTTGTAATTCTCAATTTATATGTTATAGGTTATATAATATATCAAACCAATTCAATTAAGAATTAAATAATACAATACAAATAAAAAAAAAATGGTCGCTCAAGTACAAAAGCCAGCTCCAAGTTTCACTAAGACCGCTGTCGTTGATGGTGTCTTTGAAGAAATTTCTTTAGAACAATACAAAGGTAAATATGTTGTTCTAGCCTTCGTTCCAATGGCTTTCACATTTGTTTGTCCAACTGAAATTGTTGCTTTCTCTGACGCTGTTCAAAGATTCAGAGATCAAGGTGCTGAAGTTTTATTTGCTTCTACTGACTCTGAATACTCCTTACTAGCTTGGACTAACGTTGCTAGAAAGGATGGTGGTTTAGGTCCAATTGATATTCCATTATTGGCTGACAGAAACCAACAATTATCTAGAGACTACGGTGTCTTAATTGAAGAAGAAGGTATTGCTCTAAGAGGTCTGTTTGTTATTGATCCAAAGGGTATCCTAAGACATATTACTATTAACGATTTACCAGTTGGTAGAAATGTCGAAGAAGCTTTAAGAATTGTCGAAGGTTTCAAATGGACTGATGAAAATGGTACTGTCTTACCATGTAACTGGACTCCAGGTTCTGCTACTATCAAGCCAGATGTTGCTGGTTCCAAGTCATACTTCGAAGAAGCTAACAAATAAATAATTAAATATACCAACAAACTGAGGACTTCTGAGACCTAAGCTGTAATTAGCTAACATATATATATATATATATACATGAAGAGAGGTTTCTTTTCATAAACTGACGAATACATATATTCTAATAACTATTAATCTAACAAACACAAGAGAAATATAAGTTTAAATTACAATTTCTTTGTGCAAGTAGATTAAAAAAGTTTTTTTTGTTCGAGTGATTTTTAAAATTAAATAGTTTCATTATCCAAATGGAGAAATTTCAAGTTGGAATAAAGTCGTATTTTAAACTGATCAAGAAAAAAAATACTTTTATTTTTCTTTTCAATGCTTCCATTTCTGATGAAACATAAAATTACTAGTTACCTATCTTTTCAATAATTTCTAGAACCAACTGCAAAGTTTCTAAATTTGATAATCCTTAAAACTATTAACAAACTAAACAAGAAAAACAAGAAAAACAAACAATACATATGTAAAACTAATATTAATTGAAAAACGCGGAATTCCTCATTAGGAATTGACTCTTTTGTATTTAGAAGCTTTTATAACCAGCCAGTTACCAAACTAACAGTATTCATTGAACTTTAAATTAATTTTTACCCCTTCTAGCATATTATTATTTAACTAAATAACAAATAGTTTTAAAATTCCACGTGATTCTCACGTGGAAATTGCTAATTACGTTTCCCAAATTAGAACCTCTTACACCAAATAATTTCAATTTAAAGAGAAAATAGTACGCGCGCTTGTGTTTTGTACAACCTTTTTCTTGATGAAACAATTTAATTTAGGAGAAATTCTTAAACAAAACAAAAACTTGAGCGCGTCTTCAGGGTAACGTTATTTTTATGAAAGATTGATTTTTTGTTCTCATTTTAACTCTCAACAAAATAGTAATAAAGGCGCGACGCGAAACTACCCAAAAACGCGGTCAGTTATTATTTTATTTTTCCCGTCACTTTCTGCGCAAAGACAGTGGAAGAAAACTCATCGTGTCCCAAAATGGCCAAATTGCCCAGGAGCGAAATGATTAGAGATAGACGCAGTACAAATTTTGTTAACCAGCTCGACGATTTTTTTTTTTTTTTTCATTAATGGTATCATAGAAACTACTTCACTAAAAAATATACGTACCATTTTAAACTAAACCTCTTAATTGAGTGCCATGATTCCTAATTAGGTGGGAGATCGGTTTTCTCGTTACTTGTTTTAGAAGTTAACGTATATTATTTTTAAAAGAAATAGAAAATCTATCTATTAATTTATAGTGGATTAAACTAAGACTATTTGGTATTCACATATCCCGATGAGGTAACAAACACGAACTGCAAGTACTGTTTTTCTTATTTTTTGTTAATTTACTACAAACAAGGTGAATTAATTGACATGTTTCTTTAAAAACTCAAAAATGCGGTTATTCCTCTCTCTCTTTCTATTGCATGAGGGCTCACACATATACAGACACGCTTGTAGTTCAAAAAAGGAATCATCATCATTCATTAAATCAATTCTCTTAGTCTGTTCTTTATTAAATTATATTAAATTACGTTTTACATATTCTACGTACTACAACAATTCTTATTTTTATTTTTAAATTGCAATAAACTTTATTGTTCTGGAGTTGCTGTGCAGTCCCAATCTAGGTCTATTATTTCGAGACTCTTTGGGTAATAACTGACGTCTACGTGAACCTGACAGTAAATAACCTACATAAATCTTAAGTAATTTATTTCGCATCTGTTTATTATTATCTTATGTTTATTATTGATTTTCTTTTCTCTCTCGAAATTTATTTAATTAAATAACTTATTTGGTATTATTGATTTAATAAACAATATATATAAGTATAAAGTATATGTCAATACTTTTATTATATTTATTTTTTATTTTCTGGAAAAACACACACTTCTGATCAAAGTTTATTTCACTTATTACTTCCTATCCTTTTCTCATTTTATTTTTTTTTTAACTTTTACATCATCAAATTATTAAATTTATTTCAAAAGAACAACAAACATACTACATTTAATAATGATGTCTAATAAGAAACCTCTACTACCATCTCTAGCTTCATTATTGACTCATGAACCTACCACCTCAACAAGTTCAGCTCCATCTTCACCATTCTTCGAATCATACAATAAGAATAGTTTTCGTAGTGATGATCAAGGAATAATTAGATTACCACCCCTTTCTGCTACTTTGGCTTCTCGTCCAAGATCTATTGAATCTGCAGTTAGACAATCTTCTATCTCATCTGTAGTGTCAGCACCTGCTTTGGTTTCATCTTCTAGTACTTTATCACAATTACCTACTCCTGACAATGAACTTAAGACTCCTGCATCTTCTTCTCATTATAAGATAAATGGTACAAACTCTATTACTACCGCAACTACCACTAACGTTACCACAATGGCAACACCATTCCATCAACCACCATCTCCAAGGCATATGAATCAAAAATTCTCAGTAAATACTCCATCTACTCCAATGATTAAGACAAAAACTCCACGTAGTAATCGTAAGAAGATTGATATGCTTACACCTTTTACTGCTGTAAAGGCTTCCATTACTCCATCAAGTAATGAAAAGAAACGTGCTTTTGCATTTATTACGCATTCACAAGAGACATTTGGTGTTAAAGAACCAAAAATTGATAATGCTCCTTTAGCTCGTCGGAAGAGAAGAAGAACCTCCGTTCAAGAATTAAACATTTTACAAGCTGGTTTTGAAAATTGTTCAACTCCAGATAAGAAACAAAGATTAGCATTGGCTGAACGTTGTTCAATGACTGAAAAAGCTGTTCAAATCTGGTTCCAAAATAAAAGACAAGCTGTTAAGAGACAAAGACTTGCTTTATCGAAACCAATATCTAACTCTAACGACAATAATGATGATAAATGTGACACTGAACTCCATGAACAATCTACACCATTGGCACCAAAGAGCTCAGTCGATACTGATTCTAGTAATGCTGATTTAAGCTTGACTGACAATTCCATTCCAAGCTTATCAATATCTTATCAAAAGAATCAAACAACGCCAACAAGAAAGGCTAAGAATTTCACACCAACAAAACGTTCTCCAACTCCAACTAGAGGTAGAGGACAAGCTTTAACATTCCACTTAAAGACTGACAAGAAAATATTAACTCCAATGAAGACATCTCCAAACAATAAAGTTAATAAGTTGATTAATGGCTACAATGATAGTATCTTAAATCAACATCGCCATAATACATCTTCTGAAAACAAATTCTTGATAGGTTCTCCATCAAAGAAGAGCTCAAAATCAAAATTAGAGTTTAAGACTTCTTTAGAACAAACACCTCTAAAGGAAATAAATACAAATATCATCAAAAGCTAAATATTGTTTCACTGATGTTTATTTCTTTTCTTTTATCAACAATTATAAATTTTGATCAGTGTGTTATAAAATATCGCCACGCTCATTCTGGTACTAAATATTTGGGCCCTATTATTCATTATTCTTTTTCTAAATCTTCCTACAGTCATTTTTTAAAATTCCATTTTTAACTTAAAGATCACATTCCCATGCATATAAGTCACTTTAGACTTCTATAAATATAAACATAGATATACATTCATACATATATAAACAAATGTCAAATATATACATAATGTACTCTCAATATATCTCAGCATATTCGCTGATACTTATCTCAACTGCTAAAATATTGAATTCAAAACAGGTTCACGTTAGCAAAAATGAATGGGAATAAGAGCAAATTGCTAGAGGTAGATAGGCCAGATACAGTAATCTTTGTACTATGTGATACTTATGTGACAATCGTGTTGGTTACCATGGACAGGTACTCTCATTTTGGCGTCCTTTAAACAGCCGCGCTGTGCAAATGAAAAGAGTAACCACATTTAGTGTCACAAACTGTTTTCAGTCGTCTTTGACACTTGGATTGCTGAGAAAGTATAAAACAGTCAGAAAAGGAATTAAAGCCCTTTCGTTTTCTTTTATAATTTGTTACAGTTACAACTTTTGATATTAACTATAATAGAACCAGTTTACTATTCTGAAGAAATAAACAAAAACACATCATATTAGATATATTTAGTTGTTGCTGAAATGAATTCCCACCATATACCACCAACCTAGCTCCTAGTAATAGTGCATTATATATATTTTATGTTTTTATGATAGTGTTTTCAATGTATACAAAATATGTGCCGACGAAAACATGTAAATGTGTCGATAAAATCGAATATCATCTTTATGCAGCAAACTGGTCCTAGTCCCAATTGATAGACCATCACTATGAACCAGGGCCGCATTTCTGTTGCTCACTGTGGAACTGTTTTCCACCTAATTTCTTGCCTCAGAGGTAGCCAATTGTAATTTATAGAAATGAAATTTGTGGAATTTCCAAATTTATCTTTCTTGTATATAAAAGTGTATACACTGCCACACAACAATATCTGAGAAAGTTACATAAAATATTGCCCATTTTATTATCTCTTTTCCAACGTACAATTACATCTCTTGACTGATTCTTATATCAGAAGTTAGATATCACTGAAGATGATGCATTTTACATCTATTTGTGTCGAATGCTTAGATATTCATTGGTTTGATGACTTTGAACTTCCCCTAGAAATTAAAATATTCATCATTGTAATATATTAGCTACATAAAAACCTAATTCCTATTCATTCCTACAAAATCTTGGAAATTTACAAATTTTTTTAAAATTGTAACGTTCGAGAGTTAATAATGCTGTATTAATACTATTTTTTTATTTATTTTGTTGTAATATCTAATGATATAAACGTATATATCCACGTGTATAAAAAGATGGAAAAAACTTAAAGAAAAATGAAAATATTGTCAATAATATATGATATAATTTTAAATCCTTAAGTTTAAGATCTTCTTCTACCAGTGGTCTTGGTATGTTGACCTCTGACACGTAGACCCCAGAAATGTCTGATACCACGGTGGGCTCTGATCTTCTTTAATCTTTCCAAATCATCTCTTAATTTAGATTCGACTTGGTTAGCTAGAGCGTGGTAGTCCTTACCGTCAGCAATATCTCTTTGACGGTTCAAGAACCAAGCTGGAATCTTATATTGAGTTGGGTTTTGCATGATTTGAACAATTCTTTCTAGTTCTTCTTGGGTTAGTTCACCAGCTCTCTTGTTTAAGTTGACATCAGCCTTCTTACAAACAAGGTTAGAGTAACGACGACCAACACCCTTGATGGTGGTCAAAGCGTAGACGATCTTAATGTTACCGTCAACGTTAGTGTTTAACAAACTGTAATAAAATTATACGTTATTTGGAATGTAATATACATTTCGAATAAATCATATATCTCTGTTAGTAAAAAGAAAACTAAATCATTTTAATCGGGAATTAATAATATCGATTGAGAATATCATAATAAAAATGAATAAATAGTAGCTTATTGATTGATTACAACATATGGTAAAAATCTGATTGTGGTATAAAAGCACCTGCTCATTAAAATTTCATGTAGTGGTTTAAAAATGGATGAGTATACGCTATGCTCATATTACATATCATTTATGATTATTTACAAAACTGTTTTTGTTTATCATTATGCACATCTTGGTCTTCATGGATATTTTATCATTTAGATTAAAAATTTCTCATTATTTCATGTTGAATCAATTCATTTCTATTCATCACTTCGATAAGTCTCAACCATATATATATATATCTTCATATCACTTTAAAAACATACCGTAAAATGTGTTGGAAAGAACCTTGTTCTTGGACGACTAGAGACATCTTGTTAACTGGGTTTGGCTGTGGGTTCTTTAATATATGAATAATCGAAAATTATTGATAAATTATAATTCAGTTACTTATATGTTAATACCACTTAGTCAATCACAATATTTTGCTGATGTTTGCGTAGTATCAAAGTTCAACCTGGTATTGATTGATAGCTACTCTCCTCAGGACCCTACAGTATGTTGAATAATATTCATTATGCCTGTGCATATCCTTGTGAAGATTCCCACTTCTCTACTCTGCAAATGTTTCACTTTTCCTGATGAAAAAAAACCTTGAATAGCGCGTGAGTGATATTTTTCTTTATTTGTCCCAACTAAATTTTATCCGAATAAAAAATTTAATGAAATATTGTTGGATGTAGGGGTGAAATGGAAAGGTGTACGGATGCACTGACAGTCAAAAAACTGCAAAGCTCAAAAATTAATTCATGTATTGAAAGGGGATCTACTTTACGACTTTGAATAAACAAACAATAAAGAATAGATTTTATTTGATTAGAATATACATTTCTGATTTTTTCAATTTTTTACATATATATACACGATAATTATAAGTATCACAGTATCCTATCAAAAGGTTATCATGTGGACAAAGCAGTAAATTCCTCTGCTAGATACTTTAGAGCATCTTCTTCAATGAATACTTTACTTGCCTTTAATAAATCATTAACCTCAACACCTTCTTGTTGTACAACATCGACCTTATTTTTGTACATGTCTGTGTACTTCAATAGACCTGATCTTGTATCAGACGTGATAAATAATAGTCTCTTTCCTTCATACTCATGCTCCTTTAAAAATTTCTTAAATATTACACTACTAAAATTTGGTTTCGTTTTTGCATCATTTATCTCTATATCAAGTTTATTGGAATCCGTTTCACTGGTGGGCTTTATTGAATTCATATTACCTATTATAAACAGGTTCCCCTCTTTATATTGGTGACTCAATGCAGTTCTGAAGGCCAAATGATATACTTTATTTGGCAAATCTGTAGTATAGTCATTTGGTGCATTTCTTGCTAGAGCAACACCACCTTTATGTCTTGTTGGTGAGTTAGCATCACCTACTCTTGCATTACCGGACCCTTTTTGTGGTAAAATTTTATGTCTAGAGTAACCATTTTCACTTCTACCAGGAGGATTAGATGCACCAACACGTCTGTTATCATTTTCATGAACAACGGCACGCCAAAGGATATCACGTCTTAATGGTACTCCTAACACCGATGTAGAGATAGGTATGCATGACAGTGGTTCCAGTGAAGGAAATGCTCTTAGTGTGGCTAAAGTATATGCAGGTGGAAGTTGACTATTAGGAAGGGTTCTCGAGGTTCCCGATATAGAACGTACAATATTTAGTCTCTGAAACGAAAATAAATCAAATATATGATAGTAAGCATTGTAGTTTCCTACCATATTACAAAATGAATGACAAATGATAAATTAGCTTGTTAGTAAATTGAAGAATTAATCATAGAAAATAAGTAAAAAAGATTATTTAACATACAATATTTGTACTTTTCAACATTATGACGAAGGGAAAAAATAAATGTATGAAAGTTCTCACAGTTTATTGTCTGGATTTCACTTCTAACTTCAGCTGCTATAAGATTATACTGTTCTTGTTTCTTCTATATGAAACTTCATCTCAATCCAATTTTTAAGGATTCTTGATATATTCATTCATTTCAATTGATTCTCAAATTAAAGGCCGAGCTATGAAACGGTGATAATATATTATAAGGTTCGTAAAACATGATTTCGGATATCGTAAAAGAAAAATAAAAAAGATTTGACCATTTCAAACACCCATACATTATATTTAGACATCCTGACACCCATTTGAAAGTTAATTAATATGTTTCATTTTTGAAATACTAATTCGAAAAATCGAACGGATAGCTGACAACATATTTTACACTGAAAAATCTAAACAAAATTAATTGGAAAATTTCAACCTTTTCATAGTGCTTCCTCATTATTGTCATTCTGTGCTAATGACGAAGGGAGCTTCAACATACTGCCTGTAACAGTGAGCCTTTGTATTAGCTTCGTATAGACATCGATTCCAAATTAGTATTGTATAGATTACTAGTATAGAGACTAAAGTTATAAATGTTTCAAGTATAAAAGTCTTCTTGTTAATAAATTAATTTTCTTGATAACATAGAAAGAGCAAACCGAGAACCAATAATACAAAAATGGTACGTTAACTTTTGAAATGAAGGAAGAGAAATGAATGCTACTGAAGAACTTATGAGAATTATTTAAAAAGAATTATCAAATAATTTACTTTACAAGGTATTAAGATAATATTGATAGAAAGGAGCAAACTTTACCAATTGGGGATCTATTAAAACATATCAGCAAAATGAAAAAACGTCGATGAGTATGATTATATTCAAATTTATATGCCTTAGGAAAACCATAAAATGTTGCAATAATACTCTATCACAATGTTAAATACCATGTTATTTGTTTGCAGCCAGTACGCATTTGTTTTATTTTACCTCTTATTATAATTTTGGAATTTATCTTTTCTGTTTTACTAACAAAATCTCATATGTCTTAAATCAAAATTATTTTGATTAATTATGATTCGTATGTCTATTATTATTTATAGGGTAGAGTTAGAACCAAGACCGTCAAGCGTGCCTCCAAGGCCCTAATCGAACGTTACTATCCAAAGTTGACTCAAGATTTCCAAACCAACAAGAGATTATGTGATGAAATCGCTACTATCCAATCCAAGAGATTGAGAAACAAGATTGCTGGTTACACCACTCATCTAATGAAGAGAATTCAAAAGGGTCCAGTTAGAGGTATCTCCTTCAAGCTACAAGAAGAAGAAAGAGAAAGAAAGGATCAATACGTTCCAGCTGTTTCTGCTCTAGATCTATCTCACTCCAAGGGTGTCTTGAACGTCGACAAGCAAACTGCCGAATTAGTCAAGTCTCTAGGTATGAAGCTACCTTTATCTGTTATCAACGTTTCTGCTAACAGAGAAAGACGTTACAGAAAGTAAACAAGTAAAATAATTTCTTTATTTATTTATCTTTAACAACTTTTTTGTATCTAAATATAACAGAATATCATTCTAATATCATTTAATTTTAATTAATATTTTATATACATATTTTAGATATATATATATATGCAAATGCATGCAAGTGTCTTGACATGATGACCATAAGTCCAAAGATGGGAAGCCAGATGAGTTTGAATATGCAGTCTAAAATATGAATGAGTTATTCTTAACTATGCGTACATCTAGCCTCATTATGTAGATTGTAACATTTTAACGAACAAACCTTATCTCCACATTTCACACAACTTGAAATACTGTTATAACCACCACATATTGAACATACAGTGATCAAAGGCAACACTTTAAAATATTTCTTGTTGTAAACATTATGAAGTATTACACTCTTATCAACTTGACTCAACATATCATAATATGTATGTAATGGACGCTTGGAGACCAATACCTTTCTTAACGCTACAATCCTATTTGTACTTTTCTTTTTAGGTTTCAATGGTTTTGTTGATTTGTATGACAGTAATATACTCTTCGGTATTTCAAATTTGTTTCTACTCAATCTGGATGATGAATCCGAACTCCCTTGGGAAACCGTTGTGGTATCAGAATTAATCTTATCTCTATTAATACCAGTGGAACTACTTAATAATGTTGGAATTTCTGAAAGATCACTTAAATTTTCAGTATTCAATTCCATAAATCGTCTTTTGGATTGCATAATTTGCTGTTGAGAAAATCTATCTCGTACATACTTAGTAGCACCTTTAGTAATATTATTATCCTGTTGCAATTTTGTAGTATCCTGTGACATGTAAAGCTTAGCTTCCAAATCTGCTAATGAATAGTTTACTCGTTTCACTGACCTGAATGTTGATGAGTTCGAACTATTCTTTTGCTTCTTCCCCCTGAAGGACCTCGTGTGTGGGTCCGCACTTGTATAGTAAATGTTAGGATCATATGTCCTTTTATCAATCTCTTCTACTAACTGACGTACCATTTATACTCTTGTTATGTATCTAATAGTTGACTTGTTCATCACTGATCTTCATGATTATCAGTTTAAATGCACATTGTTTACTCGTTCTTCTTTAATGGCAATTTAATTTAGGCGAATCGTGCGCCACTCGCGCATCGGAATTTAGGAAATAAGAGAAGATTCAGACGTGTGAACTTCTGTTTAAGTCAGTAAATACGTTCGTAAAGACAATCCCAATCTAACGTTTAAAAAGGAAAAAAAATATTTTTTTATATTTTAATTGAAGTGTGTATGTAAGTATATATTTAATAAATGTTTATTTATAAACTTTTAAAAAGTTAAAGTTTATTTTATTTCTTTGCAGTATGAATATCATAACCTGATTCATTTGGTAATTCCAGACCTTCCTTCAATCTTAACGAAGGAATTTCGTAATCACCGAAATTTTGTTTTCTATAGTTGATAGGTTTAACACTATCGAAATTGTCAAAACGTTCATTGACCAAATCGACAGCTTCTTGGAAACCTTCTTCCTTTCTACCATCAGTTCTATAGATGACTACAGGTGGCAGAACCTCACAACCTGTGTAAAATAGTAAACCGTGATTAATGGTAAACAAAACGTGTTCCATTGGGCCATTGATACCTCTGTCAGAGTATTGGTCTACAGAACCACCACATGTGACAACGACGAAAGCCTTCTTACCTGCAAAAATACCTTCACCATATCTGTCACCGAAACGAGTGGCAGTATATTCACCGGTACCGTAAGCAAAACCGCAGGCAAAGACACGGTCAACCCAACCTTTTAATATAGCAGGCATACCAAACCACCACATAGGGAAATGGAAAACAATAGTGTCTGCCCATACAAGCTTATCCATTTCAGCGACAACATCTGGTGTCAATTGTTTAGCAGCAAAAGCACCATAGGAAGCTGAAGCTACTTGTAATCTGGCGTCTTTATCTAGATTTGGGAAATCATCTCTGTCGACAACAGCTTTAAAGTTTTGTTTGTATAAATCAGATACTTTAACTTCGTTACCTTGAGATTCTAAATGCTTGACATAAGCATCTAACAGAGACTTGTTGAAAGATTTTTCTTCTGGATGGGCGAAAACGACTAGGACCTTCATATTTGTTAAAGTTTGAATGTAAATTTGAGATAGTGAATATGTACGTGTAAAATGGAAATACTTATAATTGTTAATAACTATTTCTGTTTTGTATAGATATTTATATAATGTATAAAGTTTAAATGTAAAAGTAATTAAATTCAAGACAATCTCAAAAGTAATGAAGTTATCATGTCCTCCTTTTATATATTTCCATTTTCATTTTAATTCAATTATCATTATTCCAATGGTCTATATTATTAGGTAATCGTTTAAAATATTGTACTATTACAACAGTTAATTTATTAGTGCTATTCTAGTTAAAAATGAACTGTGAATACACCGCATTACAAATTTAAAATTAATCTTACTACGATGATCTTTGCATTCGAAGATCTACTCCCCTAACTCTGAAACATTTTGATAAACCTATTCCTTGCTACATGATTTTTCTCGAATTATATAATCACGGCTTTAGCTCCGTTATCATTCGAGGCGACGGGACATGTATTCGGCCCACGAACGTGTGTCTCTTCTCGTCTTTCTGTTAATTCAACGTGTCAATGGTGTTCCCTCAGAAAGAAAACGTCGCAGAAATGTATCAAGAACTAGGAGGCCTATCCAGAACTCACGGCGTGATGTCTCGCCAATACTTGGTAATCATTTGTGGGACATCGTGGGGAGACAATTATGTAAGCTCGTGATGAGTACCATTTTGGATTTAAGTAACAGCGAGGGAGAGGGGACAATAGAGTTCGTGATATAGAAAAGTTTGTATTTACATTTTGAATGTATATATATATATATATATATTATCTCTGTATATTCTTTTGCTTTTTTTTTTTAAATCTTTGTATAAATATTTATGTGTATTTTAAGTAGTTGTAATAATGTAGAGGGAGAAATATGATAGTTTAGTTATTACCACCATTATCATAATTTGGCAGTAGTTGATTCTTTAATTAAAGCATCGGCCATTTCATCAGCTGCAATATTCAAGTAATAATGCATTCTTTCAACAGTCAAACCACTGAAAGCTGGCTTGTTAACAATATTGATATGAAGCCAGTCCTTATTTAGCATATAAGCTAAACCAAATCCAATATCATTAACTTGAGACCAACCATATCCATCAAAATATTCTGATGTTAGTTGAGATGTAGAGATCAACCAAGTAGATGAATAATTAAACAATGGATCCTTGAATAATGCTGGGACTGTTTCATTTGGTTGTTCTGCATTAAGCATATTCTTTAACCCAAAGAAGTGACGGTCGACACCCTGACCTTCAGAGGCCATTTTCAAATAGGATGCATGTGCATTAGCAGATTCTCTTAGCAATCTAACTCTTTCAGTATTCGATACAGTTGGTTTATCCCAAGATTGAACAAATTTTTGAGATGCTTCACTAACAGAACGACCGGTTTCAGTTCTACCTTTAAAGAATTTTCTTGTCGAAGCAGCTTCATAAGTTGGTAATTGTTTACCTAGATATTTATAGACAGCTAGTTGAACAATTTGTTGTAAATAAGCATCTGGAGACATCTTATGAGATTTAATAAAATTCTTACCGTATCTATTATAATGCCAAACTTTTAAATTATGTTGATCCATGGTATCCTTGAATTGTTTCTTAGCGTTGGTAATATGAGTTTGAATAGAAGGATTCACAGTGAATGGTAATGATTGTGGAGATAGAACCTCGGACGATGTTGGTGTAGTAACCTGTTGAACAAATTCTGAAGGGTTTAATTTTGTCATTTCTTGACACATATAATTATTTAAAAATAAAGTTGGAGTACCATCCATCTTTGAATGTTCTCCAAGGAAACCAGAAGTACCATTTCCTGTTACAAAAAATTGAATAGATTTATCATAAAATCTATTAATTCCATCACCATGCCAACAATTTCTTGATTTTTCTTCTAAAGTAACAGGATTTTTATCTAAATCTAAACATAACATGAATGAAGATTTATGAATAGTCTCTAAGGATTCCTTTGAGATCGGATCCTTAATTAATTCTGCGTAAGCTGTACGCCATTGATCTCTTGGTAATGATGTTAAGGAACCAATCCCATTACTTTGTGTTTGAGAACTGCGAGCATTTTGTCCCTGAGTACCATTTACAACAGAATATAATTGTTGCCAAATTTGATTAGAGGATAAAGGTGCAGTCGATTCTTTATCATGAGTGAAAATTTTATAGAAATTACCTTTATAAGCGACAATAATAAAATTATTTTCATAAATTGAATAAAAAATGTTAGTATCACGATTATCCTTTGGTGAGCCTGGTAATCTTGAAGTATTAAACATTAATTGGAAACTATTCATACAAAATGGATTTTTTTTAACTAATTCTGCAGGTAAAGATTCATCTTTAATTGCTTCTATAAATTTTGTTGCAGTCACTATAATAGCAGTAGCCTTCATTAATGGATCATTTTGAATAATTGAATGAGTTGAAGGTAATGGTTTATGACTGAAAAAATAAGAAACATAAGGGATAATGGGATCATCATATTCTAAATAAGCTTGATTATCCCAAAATGTTGACATCCAATTACGTTTCCCCTTAGCATATTCAATTAATCTTTGTTGAAGTACGGGACCTTGGTTATGCAATAAATCTTTACATAGCGCTTCTTGTCTTTGTAAAGCTTCTTCATTACCATTAATATAAGGTTTAACCGATTGTAAATATTTATTTAAAGTTTCATTCAATTCAGGGACAGGTAAAGAAGGTAAATTTTCTTGTAAATTAAAAGTTTCACCTTTAAAATTTGATCTATTTTGTTGATGAATTGAATTTTCTTGATGAGCCCAATAATGTTCCCCATTTTCTGTAACCATAGGAAATTTATGTAAGATATTTTGTACCATTGTAGTTGAAATGGAACGTGATAACATCAAACGTTGTAACGATTGCTTATTTGCATTTAATATAGAATACTTTAACATTATAGATATATGTTAATTTATTTTAAAGAACTGTCTCTTAATTACTTTTATTATATTCAATAAAATAAAAAGAGGGAATTTTTAGGGTATATTTATAAATTTCAAGATTTCAATTTAATAAAATATTTTATTTCTGTCCCCTAGTCGGATACAATTTATTTATATATAAGTCTAAATCCGATGACAGTTGGAGTAAAAAAAACAAACCTAAAAACGAAAGTTGTAAACTTAACGACTTAAAAGAAATGATCTCTAATCATCAATATCATCAACTTTCACAATGAACAGAAAAAAAACGAGTCATGCGGAATTTCGCCATCTCCAAATAAAGCAGCGAAGCCTAAAAAATAAAAATAAAAATGGGAAAAGTCAGGAATCTCTAACAACATGAATAAGATACAAGGAAGTCATTCATTTTTATAAATTCTTTGTAACAAAACTGTTAGCAGTCAATAGAATCTTGTGAATAGAAAACTGTTACGGAACAGAGGAAACTAAATGTTACAGGAAATAACGACGAGGCGTCACGCAGTTAATATATATATATAGAACGTAGTATTACAATAGTAACAAGTAGATCGATATCTCCAAATATACAGAAGTTATTAACAAGATAAAGTTGAAAGTATTGAGTAGTAGGAACTTTAAATAGGAAAAAAATAATAATAATGTTGTTGTCAGCTGTCTTCAAATTTATATATCTTGCGCAGCCAAGAAGCTACTCATGATTAGCATGAAAATATTTTGATTAGATCATCACACAACGGGAGCTCCCACCACTGGTTTTCATATACATTCAATTAAGCAAAACATTTAATCTCTCTTTGATATATATATATATACATACTATATTGTAACTTAATTAATAAATTCAGAATTTTCAGTGTTTGGCTATGTTGCTTTGTCGGTCATTTCAAATTAGATCCGCCTGGGGCGACAACTTTGTCATCATTTTATTAATTAATAGTCACAATATAATAACGTATCTAAAAGCAATACGTATGTATATATATATACTTCATCTTATCCAAACAATAAGACAAAGAGACAATTGCTTCTGCTATTGAAGTATATGCAGTGTTGGGAACACCTGTTCCCTTGGTACACTCTCACACACACTCATTCTTTCAATGTAGTACTCTCTTGTACCACCAACAAGAAGTAAACAGAAGTGTACTAAAATACTATAACAAGTATATATTAATTCTTTTGTATTGGCCTTTTTATATGTTTCCACTTTGAAAAGAAAATTTTCTTTTCGCAACGAAAAAAAACCCGTTAAATTGAGCGTGGGGGTAACGTATAATTTTTAGATTGATTTTTGATTGGAAAGTAAGTAAGGGCTTCCTGTGAAGGGGAAAATATATGTGAAATTAATAAATAGAATAGTTAAAAGGGTAGTGGCAGAGATAGAGAAACAGGAGTAGCTGAACAGGATATATATATACATATACTAACTCTGTAATACAATCAAGCGTTTGGTTTCATCGTATTTTGTTTTAGGATGTTGATGTTGCGTCAAAGTTTACGTATGCCCATGAGTATGGGGATAGTATCGACAATCACCAAACCAAAATATTTTACTACTAATTCTTTATTATGGAATCAATTGAAAAATAATGAAGATATAAATGAATCTTCAGGGACTAATGTAATTACACCTAGAATATTAAAAATTGTTCCTAATACTACAGATATTGTTGAATTAGAAAAACAAGATATGCTAATTAAAAGACGTAGAAAATTGGCTAAAGAAGTTACAGAAATGAAAAAATATAAACCTGTATCACCTGGTGTTAGATGGTATAGACATCCAGTTTATCCTTATCTTTATAAAGGTAGACCTATTAGATATTTAACAACTATTAAAAAAAATCATGGTGGTCGTAATAATACTGGTAGAATTACAATTCGTCATAGAGGTGGTGGTCATAAACGTAGATTAAGATTAGTTGATTTTATTAGAATGGAACCAGGTAAACATTTAGTGAAAAGAATTGAATACGATCCAAATAGAACGGCTCATATTGCTCTTTTAGAATCTCAAGAAACTAAAAAGTTATCTTATATTATTGCTTGTGATGGGCTTAGAGAAGGTGATACCGTTGAATCATATCGTAAAGGGATTCCATCGTCTTTATTAAATGAAATGGGTGGGAAAATTGATCCTGCTATCTTAAGTGTTAAGACTGCACAAAGAGGTAATTGTTTACCAATTTCAATGATTCCAATTGGTACAGTGGTACATAATGTTGGTATTACACCTTCAGGCCCAGCAAAATTTTGTAGATCTGCTGGTACTTATGCAAGAATTATCTCTAAATTAAAAGAAAAGAAAAGAGCTGTGGTACGTTTACAAAGTGGTGAACATAGATATGTTTCCCTTGAAGCATGTGCTACTATTGGAATCGTATCAAATATTGATCATCAAAATAGTTCCTTAGGTAAAGCTGGTAGATCTAGATGGCTAGGTATTAGACCTACAGTAAGAGGTGTTGCTATGAATAAATCTGATCATCCATTAGGTGGTGGTCGTGGTAAATCTAAATCTAATAAATTATCTATGTCACCTTGGGGTCAATTATCAAAGGGTTATAAGACTAGGAGAGGTAAGAACCAAAATAGAATGAAGGTCAAAGATAGACCAAGAGGTAAACAAAAGAGAGCATGATTATATCTTTTTGTTTGAAAGAAATTGCATTGACTCTTCTTCAATTTTTAATTACAATGTTTTGTACTGAGAATATTCCTATAATTAGATGGTCAGAATTCGTTTCATTTTTTTCGAATTCTACCTATCATGTAAATATACAGGTAAATAATAAATACACAAATATAATATCCATATATTAATAAACCAAGTCGTTTTAAGAAAATGTTGGAAATAGGAAAGTTATAATATAGAACTATATATATTCTATATGTAATGTCATGATGTATTAAATTTATTGCAGGAAATTAAAAAAGGATAAAATGGTCCGATTAGAAGATAACATCATCCTCAGTTTCTGCAACCAAATTATTATTATCTTTCTCGTCATTCAAAGAGGTTGCCTCTAATTGCGTTTCTATACTTGTTTCTTCACCCTTCATTGCTTTTTCTTCAGCTTCTCTCTTCCTAGCGGCATCCATTTCTGCATCTAATCTGGCAACTTCTAATTGTTTCTTCTCTTGCACTTTCTTCAATCTGTAAAATTCTTCTCTATCTAATTCATCAAGTTCACTATTAATATAAGCAATAGTATTCTTAGTTCTTGGAATAATAACGTGCTCAATAGCATTAACTCTTCTGTTAGTGACTTTAATAACTTCATCTAGAATAATAAATGCGGTTTGTAACGAAGCCAATTCAACAAGGGTTTCAACGGCTTTTGAGTAAATTTCTTTAGCACGCTGTACTTGTTGACCACCACGACCTAAACCAGTTAATTTAAAATCATTAATATCTGGGTCAATATAGGATTCAAATTGTGGTAAGATAACACCACTCACATTCTCTTGACGTGCACGAATTTTAAATCTGGCAGTGGAAACACTCTCTTGGACTTGATAACTAATGTTATCACCAGTAGCATAAGTAACTTCAGCTAATGAGAAGGCTGCAGTTTGCATAACACGACCCATCTTTTGCTTCGCATCGTCAATTCTCTTAGTGATATCACGGAATCTCTTAGTTAGAGCCTCTGACTTACGTTTCAATAGTGTATGACCAACTTCAGCACCCTTTAATTTGGTCTTCATAAGACCTAAGGTCATACGTGTTGGAAACACTTGTTCTCTGGTTGCAGACATTTTATTGTTCTTTTATTAGAGGAGTATATCGTTGGACTCTTACTTATCTAGAACTAAGTAAATTGTATGATTGTATGGAAATAAATACTCCTGGTGTTCGTTGGAATGAATAAGATTAATAGTAATATCCAATAGATTGATCAACCTCTCTTATCAAATTGTTATTCTTAATTAATGGCTGTATTTAATATGCATAACCGTCTCTTTATTCCGATGCTGCTTAAACCGAGCCTTTCATTTTGCAGCCAAAAATGAAAATTCAAAGCGAAAAAATATATATATGTAAATTACTGGGCGAGTTATACTATCACAAGAGACAGAAATAAAGTGACAAACAAACATATCTTAAGGAGCACAAGTACTTACATGAAGTAAAAATGAATGAATATATTATATTTATTCTAAATTGTTTCTATTTATAAGGGTTTGAATATATAAAACTTTCTTATATCCAATGAACTACAACAGAAATATACAGATAATTGAAATAAGGGTATCACACACATCTTCGGATCAAACCCCTGGAGGACAATATTTACACTATTCACTGTAACTTCTTCTTTGTAACCCATTCTGTACTACTCATTTGTGTCAATCTACTTAATGCTCTTGCAAAAGCAAACCTTTCTTCATCTAGTGCAAAAATATGAGACTTCTTTGCGACCTCTTTAGAGAACCCATGCTTTGTCACTAGAGCATCACTATCTAAACTATGTTCTTCTTCGTCTTTCGTTTCCTTGGGTATCTGTTTTAATTCGTAGTCATTGAGGATATCCTCTGGTTCAACAAATAAATCCGTAAAAGTAGCTGCACCTGTAGTAGCTAATTTACCACCATTATCGTAAACGGCATCCAAAAATGTAATAAATCTTCTGATCTCATCTCTGACAAAAATGGAAAGGTAAGGTATATCAGTAACAATGAATGCATCAAAGTTTTTGGCTAAAATAAGGTAATCACCAGCGGCTAGAGGTTGACCACACAGCTGCTTAAACGTAAATTGTGCAACTCTTGGTGGTGTACATTTGGGGACCTTAAATTCTCTACCCCAAATTGTTAGTGGATAGTTGGTAAATTCCTTATAAACTGATGTTTCCTTGGTATTTGTAGAATCAGATTCTTCAACTTGTGCAAAGTACTCGTACCATTTATTCACATGATTCTTTCTAAATAATTCATATTCTCGGGAGTTATATTTCAACCCATCCTTGGGATAAGAATAAACAGAGGAAACAGGTTTAGGAATCTTACGATAATCGGTCTCTGAATCCAAACTTATCACCTCGGTTCTATTCTTAATTAGTTCAATGCATGGAATGAACGATTCTCTTTGAATACCATTTATATACAAATCATTTGGTTCTCTATTGGATGTTGTGAATAATATTACACCATATTCATCTGATAAGATTGTTGTAAAAAGTCTTCTTAATATCATGGCATCGGCAACATCTGTAACTTGAAATTCATCAAAGCACAGTACTCGAGACGTCATTGCAATTTCTTTAGCCAAAAATGGAATTGTATCTATCTCTTCTTCAGGATTCTCTCTTAGCTCCTGCTGTTCTAAAGTTATTTCATGAGTACGCTTATGTACGTATTGCATGAACTGATGAAAATGGATTCTTCTTTTTGATAAACTTTTAGGAATGGTAGTGAAGAACAAATCCATTAACATAGTTTTACCACAACCAACATCACCGTACAGATAAATACCCTTAGGTAAATTTTCACCTATCGTTTTAACATCACGATCTGTTATATCTTTAGGACGACGAACCAGGGCCATTAATTTTGATTTCCAAGTTAAATTTTGAATTGGTAATGGTAACCTAATTGAGTCTGTTGGAGGTGGTTTATAATCGAGTAAATCCTTATACATATGTTCCATAGATTTTAAAATACCACGTTGAAATGGGTCATCCCTTAATTTTCCAAGCTTAACTTGTCTATCATATTCTTGAAGTGGAGTTATATTTTGAACTTCTTCTCTTAAGTAATTTGTTCCTGTAATAAATCTGACTGAACCAGTATTGATCAATGTACTGCTTAGTTTCCCCAGTAAGGGTGCGTTATTTATTGGCCGTAGTAACAACAAGGACATTATCTTGTCTAAACGGCACTAACTATTGAGCGAATAATGTATTCTTATTTTGCGTAAATCTAAAATATGTGATCTACAGGTACTATGCCTTAAATAGTTTTCTTATTTCAGTGTATTATATAACGTTGAATGAAATTAAAACTCCTAAAATATGACTAATAAATAAAATTGAAGCCTCGAGTATTATCGCTAAAAGGGTTTAGATGTGCCATATATATATATATATATTTCTGTATTCACTGCATTGATTGACAGTAAAAATGGTCAACCTATCCTTTTCCTCGAACTATTAATGGATAGGCTTACAGATCGTTACTCTTTTTTCTTGGCTTCCTGAGGGAAGTCCTAAGCAACGATATCCCCGGATATCAGAATAACACCGCTATCGTTTGTTATGATCTTCGACCGGAAATCCACAGTTTACTAAATAAACTATTATATAACTATAGATACGTAAAACATAGTACGTGGTAGTACATCTCGCTGTAGCGTATAAGAAAGCAAACATTGCGACCATCTGATTGTCTCAATCAAGTATCATAGTGAATTATTCCCCATCATCATAAATTCGAACGACATATCTTGGTAGCTAAGATGTCACAGACATTATATTGCGAGTACGAACAGCATAAATATAAATCTTATATAATTTCGTATGGGCTTTCGTCATATACTTGTACCCTTTCTTTGCTAAGTTGGTTTTTCGGACAATAAATGTAGAATTCATCTTTAAAGGTGCGTAGTTACGTATTTTTCAGAATTTTTCATTTTTTTAGTATCATGGAATTTCCTTAATTGCATGAAAAATATATGTCAATAGGGAAAAGTTCGAAACTGGATCAATTTCAAAAGGCAAATTACAATTTAACACATAGTACATTTTTAGTAGCTATAAAGTGGGTTATTTCTCTATTAATACGGTGACAGAAACTACGAACCTCAATCCATTTATTTTTCGTCAAGGGACTAATCTGATGCGATGACTTCCGTTATAGAAGACGATAACATTAAAAACCTGGATGTCACATTTTCAAGTTTGAAAATACAGCCTCATATAAAATGGCCAAACCAAGAAGATTTAATAAGTGTTAAAGATCTCCTCAGTGAAAGTTGTAATAAATTAAATGCAGAAGATATTGTGAAAGAACCGACGTTTGATTTGTTTGAAGGAACTCATTCCTTAGAGATTAATAATGTAAAATTAGATTCATACTTGGTTGATTTGCCTAAGGAGGATATTAATTTTGATTGCACAATTGCCTATGACAAAAACTCAGATTCACAAAAAACTCAAGAGGATTATCATTATGCCACGGCAATTATCGATAGATTGGTTAGGTCAATTATTACGTGGGTGACAGATTATCAATCTTTGCCTACTACTGTTTTAAGTTGTCAATATGTAGAATATATCTTAACACAATTGGAAAATCCAGATAATATTGTTACAGATTTTAAATATTTGAACACACAAAATCCTTATTTTGATAATGTTTTGAATTCAAGTATTATGGGTATATGCTTTTTTGGTTCATTTGTTAAGAAATTGTTGAAAGGTGGTGGTGTTTTTGAAGAAGAGGATTTAAACTTTAATTCCATGGGATTATTAGGTTTTGATTTAATGCCACCAGCCAGTATTATACGATCTCTTTTAGCTGAAAGTATAATATTCATTGAAAATGATAAAAACATTCCAACTACTGACGCTAATATATTATTATATTTGATACAGTTGATAGATTGTTTGGTAGTGCTAGATAGTCACGTCACTGAATATTCAACCAAGACAGAACACCTTGATAAGATTGTACAAATTGCTAATGATTTGAATAGTCTAGCTCCCTTTTCAAATTTCCCTCCACCTGGATGCTTTTCCATGCGTATACAAAAACAATTATCTAACCAATTCCCACCAAAGGATTTGGTTACTCCGGAAAAGAACTATTTGGAATATATTACGATTGCACAAGATATCAAGAAAGTTATGATGGCCTATAATGTTACGGAACCTTATCAATTGATCCAATTTGCAAACTTTTTTAATAAAAACCAACAAAGACATGTTTTAGCAAGAGCATTATTCCCATTAATTGTGATAAAGGAGGATTCGTCTTTACTTGGGAAATGGACATTCCAGGAAGCATTCCAAAAACATTTGCAAATCTTTTCGTTGACAGCAACAAATGCCAATGAGGCTTTAAAATCAGAACCATTTAGAACGTTACTAGATCCTGTTGCTCAAGAGGCTTTAAATGTCTTATTTGAATGGTACCAAAACAATGCTCAAAATACAGCAAGATATAGACAAGGATACAACAGACAACTGTTATTATGGGATTCCGTTCAAGCTCAATTTGAGGGTGTAGAATTACAGTTCGAAGGTAGTGAAGATGATACTGTTATTGGACCACCAGGTTACGGAAATATTCCGTTGATGCCATTCTCATCGTGGGCCTTCATAATGAAGACAAGTTCTATGATTGAATTTGTCTTAAAGGGGTTTGATTTAGAAATATACAAACCATTTGAATCATTTGAGATGTTCTGGTTTACTTTCTATTTAGCTGAACAATTAGAATCATGTTATCAAAAAATTGATACCTTTTTGGAGGCCAGGCTTAATAGTATTTATGCAATCAATAAGAGAATGAAGAAACAAAAGGCTGGAGAAAAGAAAGAAAAGTTAAGAAAACAATATCAGGCGGAAATGGCTCAAACTTATCCAATGATCCATTCAAGTAAATCATTTTTGAAGTATCTTTCAACACATAATCAAATTATCAAATCTATATGTATATTCCAATCTTTCCAATTTGGGATATTAAAATCATATGGTATTATAGATAACAAAATGTCAGGAAATAGTAAATTTATTAACCACAAATTAATTCATGATTTAAGATTTAAACCTTTTTCTTCTATCGGTGTTCCGGAACTGCCAACATATGATGTGTTCCAGGAAGTCCTAGAAGGTTTTATCATCAGTGATCCAATGTTCCAGGCCAAACAGGAGAAGGTAATGATTCATATGAAAGGACAATTGAATGCTGCACTACAAAATATTAAGAGTATTCTGATAAACATTGAAGTAGGGGATTCGAACAGCGAAATGATAACTGGAACAGGGGCCATTAAGGAAGATGCAGTTTGTTATTATACAACATTACAGAAAACGATAGAGGCCCTAGCTGACAATTCTACATCGTTATTACAGAAGATACAAAAGAAGTCTTTTCAAACGGACATGGCTAAATATGAGATTGTGTTAAACAAGAAAACTGAACTTTCGGGCTATTTCCCTCTAATGGATTTATCTCAAAAGAGGCAATCAAGAAGTTAACAAATTCAATTGTGAGTAGCTTACACACTTAAGTAAATTTTATTCAGAGTAGTCATTATTATAAATAGTAGACTGTTAGTAAGAATGCATGCACTTTAATAGTCTCAACGGCTAAATGATGATTTTGATTATGTAGGGCATTGAAACATATTCTATATTCTCGGAGAATTAGTAGACATCTTTTAGTTTGAGGACTGCACATCCGTACACCCCATGGTGCTTGGGTGTGCATTTCAACACTCAGTTTGTAGAAATGACATATATTCATAGTATAAACTATATATTATACAAAGTAGTCTGGATACTTCAGTATTAAGATCTTGGTAGTATAATTGCATGCGTTGAATACGGCTTCTTATACCTTATGAACTGCTACATGTGTCCATCTTTAAGCTGTTGTTCCCCTAAAATATTGTAATCCATTCTTATATTTTTTCTTAAATTTTTTTTCATTTTTAAATTTTTAAAATACCGGTTATTCAGACGGCGCGAGTTTTGATCAAAAACAAAAATCTACACTATATTGGCGCAGAAGAGTGGTTTATTACCATTTCAAAAACTTGAAAAATTCATCTCTTTTTACCGAATTTAATTATGGAAATTTTTCAATTTATGAAATTTTCAATATTGAGAAAGAGAGCAGAACAAGAGCTGAAATACAATATGCTGAGATTTCATCATCGTCATGGAAATTTGGATATTATACCCAATTTATTGTATGTGGGAAAAATAGTAAACTGAGTATCCTGAACTTAGTAGACTCACTAACGATGAGTGTGAATGTTTGGGTGAATCCTAAGTTCTAGATGCCTAATAGGTCTAACCATGTTATCGTAATTAAACACTAGATTACTTGGATTTTAAAGGTATATTATGTATGTATATATTTATTTAAATAGAAGAGTTTTTGTCTTTAATTACTTTGCAAACAAGTAAAGAAAAAACGAAATAGATCAAGATGCCTCCAAAGTTTGACCCTACTGAAGTTAAGTACCTATACCTAAGAGCCGTCGGTGGTGAAGTTGGTGCTTCCGCTGCCCTTGCTCCAAAGATTGGTCCATTAGGTCTATCCCCAAAGAAGATTGGTGAAGATATTGCTAAGGCTACCAAGGACTTCAAAGGTATCAAGGTTACTGTTCAATTGAAGATCCAAAACAGACAAGCTACTGCTTCTGTTGTTCCATCTGCATCTTCTCTAGTCATCACTGCTCTAAAGGAACCACCAAGAGACAGAAAGAAGGACAAGAACGTCAAGCACAGTGGTAACCTAGCTCTAGATGATGTCATTGAAATTGCCAGACAAATGCAAGAAAAATCTTTCGGTAAGAACCTAGCTTCTGTTACCAAGGAAATCTTGGGTACTGCCCAATCCATTGGTTGTCGTGTTGATTTCAAGAACCCTCATGATATCATTGAAGGTATCAATGCTGGTGAAATCGAAATTCCAGAAAACTAAAAGAAAAAATAACTAAATCAAGATTTTTATTTGTCAAATGTTTTAATTGTTAAAAAGGAGAAGATAAATCAAAAAAAGAATTATAAGGATAATAAATTTATAATATCTTTTTGGTCCAATTTATGACATATTCTATATTGTTTCTAATTATCTTCTCGATTTTTATCTCATTTTATCTATTTACATAATTTATTTAGTTCTGTATTTTAAAATTTTCAAGTCATCAAACAGTATTTTCATATTTTGTAAAAATATATGCATTTTCAATGAATATTAGAAGCGAAAGAGAAGTTTATTCAACGGTGAGTAAACAAGATTACTATTGAACTTTGAAAAACCTGTTATAATTCTATCTCAAGAAATATATATTAATCGTAATAAGACACTCATGAATACCGCATTACAAATTGACTTCAGTTAAAAGATATGTGTTAATTGTTGTTAGCCATCTTTAAACCCTTTACTAGTAAAACTTACTTCGTTGTCGTTCATAGTGATATAAATTGCAAATATATAAAGTATTCTAACTCACTCATATGTAACTAAATGCATACAAATATCTTAAAAATAAGCAACAAGAAATTATATATCCCAAACCAAAAATTTTGGGGAACTGTTGCTTTGACAAGCCACTCGCAGTGTTTTTTCTCATGTGTGCCTAAGCCCGGGACCGACGATACTAAGAACACTATAATAATAGTGAAATAACGCTAACTTAATAATTCTAATTAATAATTAAAAAGCATGCGGCTCACAAGAAACATTATACATGAATGCATATATATACATTTTTTTGTTTTGGAATTGTTATCTACGTACGTACTCTATTTTCTTTTGGTGGCTGTAATATTGAGGGATTTTTGAATTTCAAAATATCACAAACAATAGTTAATAATCGCTGGCCATTTATTTAATATTTGTGTAAGAACCGGCGCGCTTTTCCTTTTGTCCCCTTCTTTAAAGAAGTAAACTGTAGAAACTTGTTAGGCCCCACAATTTAATAACCAAGAAGGAAGAACCTTAACTAACAATAAATTCCCTCGTCTCTCTTGTTTAAAATTATTTTCTCTGATGGTCACAGTTACAGTCAGACAAATTGAATATTCTCTGCAATGCCTTGATAGTTGCGCCAATACATTGGAAACTTTCAAGTAACGCCAAAGCATCGAGAGAAAAAAATCAAATTATATGTATATTGTATTAAATCAACCCATCAGTAAATAGATGCGTTCTTTTTTGAGGACATTCTATTTATCGCATAGCCAAGTTACAGTATTATTTCTAAGCTTCATTTTTTTCTCTTCCCCTTTTATTCTACTTTCATTTGACATTGCATGTCTTTTTTTTTGTTAACAGAGAATTGTTTAATGGTTTAAATATTGATAATTAATTATTTAACTCAGATTTTGAATGGATCTCTCTCTACTAGGATTTACAGAGTCATCTTCCTACCTTCTATTCTCTTTTGTTTTATTTTCTTCTTATTTTTGCTCTTGTACATATTACTTCTATTTCTCTTCCCTCAGCGATGATTTAATAAGGATGATTGATTATTAAATCCTTGAAAAAATTATACAATGTGTTTACATCTTTTAATCGATAATTAAAGCAGAGAAATACATACGTACATATTACATATTACACTATATTGTAAACTTTTTATACCTGTAATTGCATATTAAGTACTTTGAATGCTTATTAGTTATCTATCAAGTTTTCATCTTTTTGCTCTGTTGCTTAGATGATGTATCTGCAAAAGTGAAGAATAGTAGAATTTATTTCACTTACGTATATTTTAGCTATTATTTCTTATAATTAAACTCAAATTTATTTATTTACTCTTTTTTATATCATCTTTTGTTTTTTATTTATTGTTTGTTGTTTAATTATTTATCTGAATTTGACATCAAAACTTTAACTAAAGTTTAAAGAAAATAAAAATTTCTTAGGTCACCCCAGCCGTGTAAGATAAAGTACATGAGAAGAGAGAATTTCATATAAATCCATTACTTACAAATCACACATTTTAAATTTTAACTCAGTTTGCGACAGTTTCATCATTATATTTTATTAAATTGAATCATTTTTTTTGCTTCCAAGCTCCCTCATTTGCACATTTAAATAAAATATATTCGTTGGGAACTGAATAACTTTTTATCAAATTTTGCTATTTAAATCGACTCCCCTCAATCCATATTTCCATTTTCATCTGCAAGAAAGAACCAAAAACCTTAGCATCTATCTGATTACAACACATATCATTATTCTTCACTTTCCAATACATTAGTACAATATGACAAAGTCTGTCAGAGTAGGGGACTATTACGATAATGACGATAACGGGTTATGGTCATGGTACCTTGAAAATATTAGATCAGGTGATTTTGAAGAACTAACTCAAAATGAATTGAAATTCACTCTGTTAAAAAGATTTCTTTATAATAAATTTATTAAGGATCGTGAGGATGATCCAAATAATTCCACAGCTTCTAAAAATTCAAAAATTCTTTTCATTTCAATTCCTGATAATATTCATAGTGATATTTCACTACTAGAGACATTTTTAAAAGAATATTTCCATTTGGAAGATTTAACCAATATTAAAATTTTAAAATTGACTCACGATAAGACATACCATCATGAAAATCATTACGTTTTGATTGATACATTAAATAACTTCGATGATCCGACTTTCTTAGAATACGTAAATCCAAAGGATTATAAATACAATAGTAGTATATCTCCAAGTCAGCACAACTTTTCAAATAGTAATAATAGCTTTAATAAGTCAGACCATCAATCAATACCAAGTAGCATAATAAATTTCCCAAATCCTAATGTAAATATTGACCTAAATGCAAAACAAAATGATGGTAGCCATGGAAATAATATGACCACGACAAAGACAATAACGAATGAAGGTGAACGACTCCTCGATACTGTAAGAACTATAACAGGTGGAACTACTGATCATACCATGACATATACCCATTCTGAATCCGTCAGCTCTTCTCGCGAATCATCTGTCGAATCATCATATTCATCATCTTCATACAATTCATCATCTGCATCTTCGTCCATATCATCTGCATTATATTCAAGTTCGTTCGATTCAAATTCAGTATCTAGATCAATCGAATCATCCACGCGATCTTTAGGATCAGTACCACAACCTTTGCATACATCTTCCAGGAAAACCAAATTGGAAAATGACACACCAAGCACCCAATCTCTAGATAATAAAAAAAATATATCCAAGGATAGAAATTCATCCTATCATAGCCAAAATCATAGTATAGACAATAATGAAAGTATTAATTCCATAAATAAAATTGAAGGTATGGAAGATGCAACTGGTAGTATCATTGAAATAAATTTCCCAAGAACTAAACTTCACACCAAAATGAGTGAAGAGGAAAACGTACCAGTAAAACAATTAACTACAAGTCGTGTCTACAACCCTAGAGGTGAAAACACAGGAATATATACTCCACCACAATCTGAGATTATTTCAATTAATAGTTTTGCTGACACAAGATCAAAAATTTTAGAAATTGATACGGAACCACTACATCAAACCAGATCAAGATCCGAACTTTCTGTGTCAATTAGAGAAGATGAAGAGTCGCACGATTTCAATCCGTATGAAGATGACCTAGAATCCAACGATATTGAATCTAGGGTCGATAGCTCCTCAGGTAGTTCATTCCTTACAGTTTCTACACAGACAACTTCTGCAGATTCTATATATTCTATCCTACCATCGATTTCAATCAGATCACCACAAGGCCATTTTAGACTTGTATTACAATCGATGCTGACGTTAAATGAGGACCGTCAAATTTATACTGCAATTAGACAATCCAATAATTTATTGGATGATGCAGATGTCAGTGATGATTGGATTCTTTACGATCAAAAATTTTCTATGAATAATTTAATAATGTTGACTTTGAAAGATTTATTCGAATGGGGTCAAAACCTCAAGAAAATATTATTCTATAGTATGGTTTTCATTGATAATGTAGGTGCAACTGACAACAGGAATGTTGAATCTTCTAATAAAGATCAAAATGCTAACAACAGTTCATTACAAGAACCAGATAACAGTGATATAGAAACTCCACAGTTGTTGTTTGCTGATGATGCTGAAAGTGATCCAACAATGCATTTAGCTGAGCGTGTTCAAACAAATAATACT
Source organism: Maudiozyma serrabonitensis (assembly GCA_030571355.1). Lineage (NCBI taxonomy): Eukaryota > Fungi > Ascomycota > Saccharomycetes > Saccharomycetales > Saccharomycetaceae > Maudiozyma > Maudiozyma serrabonitensis. The sequence goes on along the minus strand of JAJLXS010000051.1, from coordinate 30,660 downwards.
ATAGCACATAGATCTATTAGAACAATCAATAGTATTGGTGAATGGGCTTTCAAGAAGAAAAGTAATACTACAGATAGATATAGTGGATCCTATGATTCATCCGATTCTGAAAATGATCCACATGCCTTTTATGGAGATGGTGATATTCTTACAAATACAAATACAAGACAAAATACTAAAGACAATGTTATGATCGATCAAAATAAATCAAAGAAGAAAAACACTAAAAACTTGAAAGATCTTGAACATGTTGCAAGATGGAAGAGTGTCCCAAATAAGAGTGATCCAATGCATAACGTTGATGGTAGTAATTGGAAGAAAAATATGAAGAGATTTAGTAAAGGGAAATCTCACAATCAAAAGGACACTTTTTGCACTATTATGTGATTTCCATATGAATTCATATGTAATGTTTTTTTTTATCATTTAAATGGTAAGAACAAGTAAGGTATATAATATGTAAATGAATATATTTAGTATGTTCTTTCAAAAATTTTCGCATAGCTATATTTATTGAAGTTGAATAAAAACACAGGATTTAAAATAAGATTTATTAAATGTTTTTTTTTTTAGAATAAATAAATAAATTTTAAAAAAGGATATATAAAGAAGAAAACCTTAACAATGTGAAAAAAAAAAAGAATGTACCCCAAATGTTCATCTTTTATAAATATGTATAAAAAAATGTGTAAAGATGATTCATTGACTAAAAAAAAGAGAATGAAATAATATTATTAAGCCATGTGCTTACTCAAAGCTAATTGAACATCACTTGCATTAACAACAACACCTCTTTCTGAACATTTAGCCTTTGACATCAATTCACCACATAAACCATCAATATCTATATCAGAATACTTTGGATGAGAAGTTATTCTATCCCAAATTTCTGAACATTTCAATAAATCGTCATCCTTAGATGGAACCACTGCATTTGCATCATCATCATCATCATCTGCAGCAACAAAATTATCACAAGGAGTTTGTTTTGAAGTGTTATTAACTTCTGGAGCTCCGCTTGGACCTTCATTAATTAAACCTTCCAAAGGATTTTTTTCATTATCTGAATTATCTTCATCTTCATCATCTTGTAAGAATTGATTGAAAATATCATTATTTATACCAGAAGAACCTGGTGTTCTAAATAAATCTGCGGTATCAAAATTATTATTAATCTCGGATGTTGGTTTAACATTATCAAGTGAGTCTGGTGTATCATTGTTCAAGCTTGGTTGTGTCATAAAATCATTTGATTCAGTTGGGAAAGCTAAAGCATCATTAATGAATGGTATATTAGCTACTGAATTCGTTGACGATGATTCTACTACATTAGATGTTACGGAATCAGGTGTAACATTATTTAGAGTATTATTAATTGAATTTTGATAACCAATTTCACCAAAACTTAATTTTTTTGACATCGAACCAACAGAAGATGGAATTGTAATATTTGTATTTGTCATAGAATCAGAAGTCAAAGCATTTTGTGGTGTAGTTGTTGAAGATATATCTGATGGTGAAGTAGCTTTTGGAATTGGATGATCTTTTGTTCCACAAACTTGATTCATTTTAACACAAAAATCTGTTACTTGTTCATCAAATCTTTCATCAAAATTAAATTCATTTGATAACAAATTACTATCATAATTTGATGGATTACCTAAGCTTGCAATTGAAGAAGAAGGTTTTCTATTTAAATTGTTATCATTACCCTTAATTTGTTGATTAAACATATTATCATCATAAAAAATATTATCTAACCAATTCATTGATGGAGTTGAGGCATCGGTTGTGGTAGTATTGTTATTATTTGGTGAATTTATTGAACCAAAATCATTACTAAAAAAATTATTATTATTTGCGACAAATTTACTTTCATCAATATTCTTTGTTGTTGTTGTTGTTGTTGTTGTTGATGATGATGATGTTTGATTTGGTGAAGAATATGTAGATGAACCATCTGGTGAAGGGATATTGTTATTATTGTTATTTGAAGTCTTTGAATTAAATGGATATGAAAATGAAAAATTTTTCTTTTGATCAATATTTTTTTGTAATTGAATTTCTTTTGATGAATTAGTGTTATTTTCTGGTGGTGTTAAAGAATTTATCAAATTATTATCACTACTATTTTCATTATTAACTTCATGTTGTGCTAAATAATTTAAAACTTCAGAATCATTTGATGTTTCAGGTCTGAATTTTTTTAATTCTTTAACTAAAGTAAATAATTGACCTCTTAAAAATTCTGATTCAATTTCACTTTGTTTATGAATATCTTGTAAATGATTAACTTTTTCTTCTAGTTCTTTCATTTTTTTTTCTTTTCTTTCTCTAAAGGCTCTTTGTGCAGCTCTATTTTGTGCAGTTCTTTTATTTTTAGTCTCTTCATCAGTTGGTGCCTTTGTAGTTTTTGAATTTTTTAAACTATGATGAGATTTTTTAGAATTATTGTTCATTTCATCTTCATTATTACCATTTTTTATCAATTCATTTACTGTCTCTACTGAGACATTAGTACCACTAATATCCAAAGGTCTCTTTGCAGCTGTAGTACTCATCCTTTAATCAAAATATATTTCTCACTCTTTTTTCTTTTCCAAAAATAATACGATTTATACAGATATAGATATATATATATATATTCTATTTCAACAGTAACAGCAATATTGTTTTTTGAAAAAGGTTCTAGTTTCTTTCACTTTCACTTTAGCTTTAAATTGGTAATTATGTTGGGTGGCAAAAATACACACTATATATATATATATATATATGGAGATCTCTGTATATATATTCTATGTATGTAATATAATATGGGGGGGGGTGCACAAGCCGATCGTCTCTCCTTTTTACTATCTGACCAGTCCGCTTTTTCTGCGAGAAAATTTTTTTTCTATTGATTTGTCAGAATAGTTTGTGTGTGGGTGTTTGTAATAGAGTGGTGATTACTAAGAATTTATTTGGTGTGGGTGAACACGTAACAAGTGAGACATATTGGTCTGGATGCAGTATGTGAGTATAAGTATATATATATAAGTATATATACTTATGTGTGTGTATGAGTATGGTAAAGCGGTATTTTTTAATAAAATCTCATTATATATGTGTATGTATTTAGTGACGAAGTGTTATGGTTATCCGTTAGTACGGAATCACGTGAGTATCACGTGTGCTGCACGTGGCTGCAGTCCGTACACAGTGACCCAGTGACACATCTGATTATCTGCGAAGTTCTTCTTCGGTTTTAATAATAGTAGTAGCATAACATTATTGACCCTTTGAAAAACTGTTATAGTGTGGGTAACATATATATATTCATATTTATTAACTTGCAATTGAAGTGAGTTGGACATCAGTTATTGTGTATTACAGGGAAAGAATCGGGCTTTGTTCGCAACTTTCTCGTCAATCTCGGATTTAAACAATTTAATTATGGTATGGTTATTACAATTGCCCAGTAAAACAGCCGCAGAGACACACCGAAGAGCAGTAGCATCATTTGTCGTTTAACAACAACGGCAAAAACACAGACAATTTTTCGTTTATAATGAATTTGTTCGTCTCTCTCGATATCAATACGTAGAACGCAATCAATCCCCTTGTCCGCTGCCACCGCGGTTGTTTTAATATAGTGTTGATGAGTAGCATGTATGTATAGGGGAACTAGAAAGGTTGTTCGTTTAAAGCAAATTCTTTGCTTTCTTTAATTTTTCAGTGAAGTTAGATAGTAAAAACAATATAATGTGCAGACAATTGCTTCTTTACCATCAGTTTTTAGTTTTATCGCTTGGAAGATTGATTGATATTGATGATTAGATTGATATGTATATATATAAAAGGACTTGTATATTGTTTTTAAATACTTGTTATTAGTAAATTTCTGTTCTTTCTCATACTACCTATTCTAAGTTTATATATATATATATATATATATCTATCTATATCTAGACATTAACGACTACAACTATTTAAAGATGGACTCTGAAACTACTGAACTAAGACAAAGACAGGCTACATTCTCAAAAGAATTACATGGTCAAAATGTTGGTGAAAAATCTGGTATGACTGCTTTATTATCAAAAAATAATAATGCCCAACAAGAAGCCGTTAACAAATACTTAAAATTCTGGGATGGTAAAACAGATAAAGATGCAGAAGATCGTCGTCTTGAAGATTATAATGAATCAACTCATTCTTATTATAATGTTGTTACAGATTTTTATGAATATGGTTGGGGTTCTTCCTTCCATTTTTGTAGATTTTATAAAGGTGAAAATTTTCAAGCTGCCGTTGCAAGACATGAACATTATTTAGCTCATATGGCAGGTATTAAAGAAGGTGATTTGGTTTTAGATGTTGGTTGTGGTGTCGGTGGTCCAGCTCGTGAAATTGCTAGATTTACTAATTGTAATATTATTGGTTTAAATAATAATGATTATCAAATTGAAAAAGCAAAATGGTATGCAAAAAATTCTGGTTTACAAGATCATTTACAATTTGTTAAAGGTGATTTTATGAATTTAGAATTTGAACCAAATACTTTTGATAAAGTTTATGCAATTGAAGCAACTTGTCATGCACCAAATTTAGAAAAATGTTATAATGAAATTTATAAAGTTTTAAAACCAGGTGGTGTCTTTGCCGTTTATGAATGGGTTATGACTGATAAATATGATGAATCAAATGAAGAACATAGAAAAATTTGTTATGAAATTGAATTAGGTGATGGTATTCCAAAAATGTTTACAGTTGATGTTGCAAGAGAAGCTTTAAAAAATTGTGGTTTTGAAGTTCTTGTTGATGATGATTTAGCTGATAATGTTGATCCAGTTCCATGGTATTATCCTTTAACTGGTGAATGGAAATATGTTCAAACTTTAAGTGATATTGGTACTTTTTTCAGAACTTCATTCTTTGGTAGAAAATTAACTAATTTAATGGTTTCAACTTTGGAAAAAGTTGGTTTGGCTCCTGAAGGCTCTGTTAAAGTCACTGCTGCATTAGAAGAAGCTGCAGTTGGTCTTGTCGCTGGTGGTAGATCTAAATTATTTACTCCAATGATGTTATTCGTCGCAAGAAAACCTTTAGATGCTGAAACACCAGCTACTACTGCCTAAAGAAAACATACATAAACACACGCACACACACACATACACACTTGCCTGTTTCTTTATCCCTCTCTATAATACAAATATGATTATATTTAGGATCTATACACTAGTAAATACATAATTCTCGAAATATTCTAATTTTATATGAATCACCTTAATCGTTGTGATTGTAGTTATTTTCTCCTTTTGTTACTGTGTGTACTCATTCTTTTTTTTAGGGTGGCTCTTCCGTCGTGCGATCAATTTATTTAAGGGCTGATAATTAATCAATATTTAGAATACCACACAGGAAAGAAAAGTGAATGGCACTATCCATTTCAAAGACGATAAAAATAAGGATATAAATATATTTGTTTAGTTAATTTATTCCCAGTATTTTAGATGATTTCAAATTAAGTGATACACCCTCTATATATATATATATATATAACAACTACAGATACACGATATGAATAACATAAATATATTTGAAAATTTAAACAATAACAAAATAAAAAATGGTAATGATGAGGAAGAAGAGGAAGAGGAGGAAGAAGACAATAATCCATTTTCAGGAACAAATCACATGTTTGCATCGGGAATGGCCGGTGTCCCTAATATGGATATCTTATCAAAGACTACTGAGTTGAAGCCAGGTTATGAGTATCCATCACAACAATCTACTGAACAGAATAACAACAACAACAACAAAGATACTGTAATAGACAATAATGATTCACCATATAGTGATGATGCTAATTTATCTACAATTTCATCAACAACACATTCATCATCAAATAGTTCAGATTTAGATTCACACGATTTTCATACAAATTCAAATGTTAATTCTAATTCAAGTAATTCTCAATATGAACCTTATGAGAATTTATCATTATCTGTTGCATTAGCTCAACAACAAAATCAAGAAAACATTATGCAAGATCAAAAGGATTGGCAAATTAAGATTGTTGAATCGGGAAATTTTAATGATCAATGGGGGAAACATACGGTTGGTTACATTATACATTATAATGATAAAGAAGTAATAAGACGATATTCAGAATTTAGTTCATTACATGATTTATTAATTAAATTTTTCCCAACAATTGTTATACCACCAATTCCATCCAAACATTCATTGATGAAATATTTTTTAAATCCAATTAATGCTCAATATGATACAAAAGTTATTGAAAAGAGGAAAAGAAAATTTGCCTCGTTTTTAAATAATTGTAATAACACTCCAGAAATAAAATCTCATACTATATTTCAAAAATTTTTAGATCCTGATTTTGTTTGGAAAGATGTTATTCATTCACCGCCAGTTACAATATTACCACAAAATAATCTACTGGCTCCACCTTTGAATCAAGTGAAACCAAGTCCCTTGCATCCATTATTACCATCTCCAAATACTTCAAATAGCCCCACAAATTCACAAATTATGGATTCATTAAAGGATAATGCGGAATTAATGAACGTGGCAAAAGAATTCATCAAAATTGAAAGCTTATTATCTCATTATCTAGCCATTGTACAACCAATTTACAACGAAATTAAACATAATAAGTTCCATTTAAGTTCATTATCTGGTCAATTTGCAGAATTAGGTGCCTTCTATAATGCATTAAGTATTGAAAATCTTCCATTTGGTAAATTGAGTTCATGTATTGAGAAGGTAGGAAGAGCATATGATATCAAATATGTATCCATGGAAGTACTGACAGAAGGTATTCAGAACTTAATAGAAGAAAATGTAGAAGAAATAGTGAAATTACTCTTAGATTCAAGAAGAGTTATTGTTTTTAAAAATATGAAACTTTGTCAGTATCAAATAGTGAAAATAACACTTGAAAAGAGAAAAAATCGATTAAAAGAATTAAATGAATTTGAAGATAAATTGAATAGGTTGGATATGGCCTTAAATAGAGATGCAGTAAGTTCCAGAACAGTTGCTACAGTTGTAGATAATTTGAAGAAAAAAGATTATGATAACAATAAAAAAAATGGTAATACCAACAATAATAATAATAATGTTGGAAATGCCAACCAATCCACCGAAAATAATGACAATCCAAATGAACCAGATTTGGAACAAATAAAGTTAGAACAAAAACACATACAATTACAATATCAGTTACAAAAGAAAAGAAAGAAAATTAATAAATATACTTCAAAATTGGATTCTCTTGGGCCAGAATTCTTGACTAAAACCGAAAGAGATCTAGAGGGTAAAAGGATTGCTAAAGAAATTGAAAAGTTAAATGAATGTTTTAAGGTCATTCAACGAGATATTAAAGAAGTGAACCTTTCCAGTATGACGAGCTTGGCAAATTTACTTCAATACATTCAAAACAAAATTGATTTCATGTTACATGGGATTGTGAAGCTTACATTAAACTACAATTTAGAATGCTTAAAGGCTTGGAAGGAGGCCAAAACTTTAATAAATGAAATGTAAGCAATATTAACATCAAAAAAGCTTTTAATATAAGTGAATAAGTATCGATATTCCTTTTTTCCCATGGATACATCAAAATCTAAAAAATTATAAATAAAATATATATCTATAACTATATATGAAATAAAATACTGCATTTTAAAGGGACAATCTAACAATATACCACCTTTTTTCATTTTCAAAAAGTATTTTTTAGTTATTTCTCATTTTTTTATTATTGTTAAAAACTCTTATTTAATGAGGTCAATTACGAATTATGTACATATACATGATGATGACAAATAGAAGAAACAGGTCAGGTACAAACAATAATAAACATCGTACCATCGTATGTACCCGGTGTAAATTTATAAACTTCTTCTCAGGAACAATGTTAATTGATATATAAACGAATTTTTTGTTGCTTCATTACTATTTTTTAATTTTTTTGTTTGTTTGTTTTATTTCCTTTCGAAAATACCTAAGTTTCAATGTTTTATTGTTTAATGTGAATTTATAAAGAAAAAGGTGCAATATCTTGTGATAAACGAATTTATACTCTTGGTTTTGGTTTAGACCATTCAACATGTAGAATCAAGTTCATGTAACCTCTACCATTCAAGAAATGTAGAGCCTTTTCAGCCATTTGTTCACTGATAAAGGTAACGAAGGCCAAACCTCTAGATCTACCTGTTTCTCTATTTCTAACAACAACACACTTTTGAATAGGACCGAATGGGAATAATAGTTCTTCCTTTATAGACATTTCATCAGCATCTTCATTTAATTGCATAATCTTCAAAGTACACATATCATCACGTTCTCTAGCATCTCTGTATGCATCAGAAGATGGATCTTTAGCACCGGCACGACGAGATGGTGGAACATAACTACCATTACCGGCACCAGCACCAGCACCTTCTTCTTTACCTCTATTAATTTCTTCTGCAACTTCGGCACTATCTTGAGCAGCTGGATCTTCCAAAGAGGAGATTTCATTTAGAATAGACTTGAATGGACAGTTCATGGTATAATGCTCATTACCACACAGTCTACATGTTAGACCCTTACTTGTAGATTCCTTAGCTTTACGTGCTTTTTCTTCCTCAGCATGTTTCCAATCTCTGTTCAAGTGTAATTCAACTTCCTCACCAAGAGCGGTAGAATCACTTGGACCTGCACTAGAATTCTTTTCAGAACCATATTTGGCCCATTTCCTTCTCTCAGCAACAGCCTTATGAACCTTCTCCACAATCTTTACCTCTTTTATCTTTTGAGTAACCTTGTACTTTTCACCATTTTCAATCTTGTAAGTGATGACGGATTTGGTACCATCACCGTTGTCAATAATTTCTGGTGCTACTTCAGCCATTTTTATTTATTCTATGTGCTTATGGTTATAGTATACCACTCCAATAAGAAACTACAAAATATAGAGAATATCAAGAGAAAAAATCTATACTTATACCACTAACACTTTAATATAACTTGATTTCCCTGCTTAGTGATTTCGTACTTTCGTGAATATAGATGAACTTTACTAACAAAGCGTAAAGTTTCTGAAACTTCTATCATGAAAATTTTTTGCGATTCGTCGTGTGCGACGGTTGGTGTGGTCAATAATTAGAGCGTCGTATGACATGATGTTTTGACAGGACTAAATTTCTTAATTATAAAGAAATTTTAAAAGGGAAAGGTATTGAACAAATCAATAACACTGTTAGAAAGGGAACAAGGTAAAGAGAAGGTTCAATACACCATCCACAGATTAGGAATTATTTAGACTAAATCATAAAGGGTTGATACAAATTGTACTTTCCTGATAAAACCTATACTTTATAAATCCAAATCGAAAATATTTCACTGTTACAATGGCTAAAGCAAAATTGAAAGTTTCTGTAATAAAGCTGATATCAACGGCTGCCACTGGATTTTCAAGACACATTACAATTAAGAGAGGTGCCCCACTTGTGCATCAAGTGAGATATGATCCTATAGCCAAACGTCATGTCTTATTTAAGGAAGCTAAAAAGAGGAAGATCCCTGAAATAAAACCAATAACATTTTCGAGAGTTACTAAGTAATCTTGATAAAGAATTACCAATTTGATATTAATTTTAGTTAATTTACAAAAGATGAAATGAAATAAAATAAAAATGCAACAATGTATCCTTTACAATTGCTTTGATAACATATATTCCTGATACGACCAAACTCCGTTAAACTACGTGGGAGTAATGAACGGGGGGAATGGCCATATATAAAATCCATACATATACACTGATATATATATATATATATATATATACTTACAATAGTAGTCATACGACATGTAAATAAAATACTCCTACATTTATTTTAATAACAGCTTTATTTGTTGCTGTTCTTTAATTTATAATTTTTTTTTTGAATTTACATTATTTACTATAACTTACATATAGATATTGTTATGATGAACAATTAAATGCACATGCACAAATTTAAGTAATTCCCCAACATCAGTTTTAGTTGCTGATATAAACGTTAAAGAATAAAAAAACACCTTTTTATATCATTTTTAAATATTTTTCTTGTAACAGGAGCATAATAAGAAACACACTGAAAACATTGAAACATCGAAAAAGAAAACAATATCAATTAAACTTGGAAATACAGTAGTACTAATTGGAACCCCACGTACTGTTCCCACCGTTATTTTGATTACCCCATGCAGATCTATTACCTTGCTGTTGGTTGTTGTTACCCCAAGCAGAAGCATTACCTTCATGATTGTTATTATTGTCATTGGAGTTATTATTTCTGTTACCACCCCATGCAGAGGCACCACCTTCTTTGTTACCCCAAGTGGAGGCACCACCATAGGCGGACGTAGCACCACCACCCCAGGTTGATGTAGCACCGTTATTATCACCACCAGCAGCCCATGTAGAAGCACCACCGTAACTAGACTTGTTACCCCATGTAGAGGCACCACCCCATGTAGAGGTAGCACCAGCACCTTGGCCACCCCATGCAGATGACCCACCAGTGGATCCCCAAGTGGATGCGCCACCAGATTGACCACCCCATGTAGATGCACCACCCCAGGCAGATGTACTACCGGAACCTGCACCATGTGAATTAACAGCTGGTGTCTTACCACCATCGAAGGCATTGTTCCAGCCTGGTGTCATACCACCTGGTAATGTAGTATTCATTTCACCAGGTTGTCTACCAGTGTTCATTGGATTACCAGCACTAACATAACTTGGACCCATTCTACCTTGTGGAACTCTACCACGTCTATTAACAAGCTCATCATATAGGATACCTTCCCCACCTTCACGGTTATAATAAGTCAATTTTCTCTTATCAACTGTAATGTGTTTATTTTTAGAATGTAATTCAACAGTGGCTTTATCACCGTTAACATCTTTCACTATACCTAATTGACCTTTGTACCCTGCAGAACGAATCCTTACAGTCTTACCGACAGCAACCTCACGTGTTGGACCAGCTTGAGGACGCGGGGTCATTGCTGATGGAGGTCCCATTTTTGATATTATGTCTGGGTTCATTCTGCTCAAATCCATTTTATTACCTAATATATTGTCCTTTGATGCAACTGCTTCAACATTACTAGTATTCAAAACAAATACACCGGCATTTTCAATGATTTTCTTAGACATAACAAAAACTTGTTGATTTTGAATAAATAAAATCTCACCCTCTCTACGAGCACCTAGCTTCTCTATGACACTATCACCAATCTTAATCTCTCTACCTTTACTATCAATAGTGGCTAGTTGTAAACGGTTTGTATTAATCTTACTCAATATCGAGCCCTTATTAATTGTAAACACTTTACCGCTCTCATCAAGAACTTTAAATATATCATGACCTGCTTGAATGATACAGGCCACATTTTTAGCACTCAGTTCAACAATATCATGCAAAGCATATTCACTAGATGTTGGAGTGGAATCAATAGATTTCGATAGATTATTAGCTGTAATCGTAACTTCTTGTCTGGTTTGATTAGACATAAATGTAACTTGACCTTGTTTTACAATCAAAACCAGACCTGCATCACCTTGATGATCACCATTGATGACAGTAACATGATCACCAGGTTCGAAAATCTTTCTTAAAGATGAGATAGGGAACTCTAATGGCTTTAATGGGAATTGAGGTAACTTCACTGTTGCGATATCGGTTGTAGTCTTTGTAACTATACCTTTAGAACTACGTTGTTCACCCACTAGAATTTCAACACGATCACCAGCTTGGAAGGTGACTTTTGATGCTTGTGATTTCTTCAAAGTTTGAGATATATTAGATAAATCCACAGAACCATCCTTGGAACTGAATCTGGCAAGTTCTTCAACAGATGGTTGAATATTTTTAGTTTCAATGTATTGGATTCTAAATGACTTAAACAAATAACCATCAATATAATCTTCATTCTTATAAGTAAAATGATGATCATCTCTTTTGTATAAATTAGCTTGATCAAGTCTTAATGCCATAGTTGGATTGAACAATTGTGGGGAAGCTCTATTTGCAAATGTTGCTCTTCTTGGTTTTCTTTGTCCCGTTGTTGGATCAACCTCATCGAACTTACCATAGTCCAAACGAGGGACTACTTTAAGCATGACTTCCAAATTGTTTTCACTAATTTGGTCAATCATAGCCAAATCTCCCTTATAAATACCTCTCTTAATACGTACATAATTTCCTTCCTCTAATGTAACATCGTCTGATTTGTTTGGTTTCAATAGTAGCGGTAGTTCTTGTACAGGGATTAACAACTTTTGATTAATGTATATATCTGGAACACCATTACAGAACTTCTCAATAACAGATTGTTTTGGAGCTTCAATATAAATTCTACCATGATAGTTATCTCTTTGGAAAATAGCAAGAATTTTTAATTTTTTCTTACCCATCGCTCTATCTAAGTTTAACTTCTTCTTAAATAATTTTTTCACTAATTCTTTTTCTTTACCAGGTCTACAACGAACACCCCAAACAGTAGCTGTATCAACACTAGGCAATAAAAATCTTTGTGGAACATAACCATCTTGTGCAGCTGCACGGTATTGTTTAGAACTCGTTCTACCATATCTTTCTCTTAATTCTTTTGCCAGTCTCTGTGCGTCTTCTTCAGATGTCTTATTCATGTTTTGATCCAGTTCTCTGTGCAGACGATCTCTACCTTGTCCTTCTTCTTCATGCTCATCATCACGAGTAATGAAACCTTCTCTTACCAATTCAGATTCTTCTTCATCCTCATCTTCATCTTCGTCATCACTGACTTCTGCCTCTATATCTAAGAATCTGTTTCTTTCTTGACGTTGTCTTTTACTTGGAGCAGCATCTTCATCTTCGTCATCATCGTCATCATCGTCATCATCGTCATCGTCATCATTCTCGTTGTCTTCATCATTGTCTGATCTCGGTCTCTTAGAAGTGGATGGTGTACTATCTTCCTCTTCATCTGCCTTAGATAAAGAATCAACATAATCTGTTTTCACAGCGTGGGCTTCATTTGAACTTTCGTTGTCTTGATCATTTGAATTCACCTCTGGTTGTACAGAAACTTCATGAGATGATGCGTTGTTCTCTATTTCTTGATTTTCTTCATCTTGAGGAGCACCAACTGTATGATTTAATTCAACGGTTGGATCGGACTCAGTCTTAGGAACAGTTACAGTGCTAGCAGACACCTGTGTATTCTCAGTATCAGTATTCGCGACAGTTGTGCCAGTTCCAGGTCCTGACTCCATCGTTGGATTTGGAGTAGTCTCAGAATTTTCACTCATGATTTAGCTAAAATGATAAGTCTCTTTCTTGCTAATCAGTTAATATTGTTGTACTTCTCTCTACTAATAAAACAATAAACGAACTCAACAGCTACCGCTTTTAAGTTACAAAATTATAACTTCTAATCGTCCTCCTTTCTTATAATGTTCCTTCAAAGGAGTTTATTGTTGTGGTGGTCGTTCGTGGTTAGGTAACATTATTTCTTCCTTCTTTCATTTTTTGCATTGCTTTGCTTTTTCAAAAAGGGAAATGCCTACAATTTCGCACAGCAAAAATAAAGAAAATAAATTTTCATAATAAGAGGGTAACTTCAACATAGTGAAATGTGAACGTATAATATCAAATAGAAGATGTGGACTTTCAAATCACTGTTCTAGTTTGGATTTTTTAAAATTTATTTGAATTGATTTCTATGTGCACGACGGTAACCAGAATATTATCTGAAGTGAGTTTTTTTTTTACAATCCTTCTAACTTTTGAAACTACCACAGTTTGAAAAGTAATGAGTGATAAACTAAGTTATGAGAAGGTATCCCAATTTGCCAATGTTAAGGTACCGCAGGACATAGAAGATGAAATGTTAAATGTGTATGCTACATATAGTATTGAACATGATATGAACACAAATGATTTGGAACCTTATTTCAAAGATTTAGAGCTGCCGAAAGATCTGTACAAATTACTAAGGAAAGAGGACCTAGTTATAGAAGGTACCAATATTATTGATTTTCAGTTATTAATTAGAAGCACATATCACATATTGATATATATAGATAATGAAGATGTCATTAAGAACTTATGGACTACAATGGTGAAAAATTCTGGCAGGGATGTCCAGTTTCCAAGTACCAAACTAACTGATCATGTTCTCAGTGTGAAAGATCTTCAGAAAATATCCAATGTTATAGGTGTTTCAGATCAATCTGGCTTGATTCAAATGATGAGTTGTGCGACGGAGGGAAACAGATTGTTTATTACATATTTAGACTTCGCATCCGTATTAGGGAAATTAGGTTTACTAAGGTATAGGAAAGCTTAAACTTATGAAAATTATAGATGTGGCTATAGATTTTAAAATATACCTACAGGATGAGATTAATCTATGAATATAGAGTACATCCTCTGCAGAATTTCATCATAATATCCCACAAAAAAAATAAATGAATGTAAAAGAAATATTAATTATCTTCCTCATCGTCATCTTCTTCTTCGTTAGAGTCAGATTCAATAATATCTTCAACCAATAAACTACCATTTGGCCATATTTGAGACACTTCTTTTATCTTAGTGTGCTCACTATGGGGAATTTCACATCTAGGGAATGGAGAGACTAATTCAAAATCAAATGCTAAAGGATACTCATTGTCAGTTAGTGCCATCCATTTTTCCAATTCAGTAGCAATTATACCTTTCAAATACATTGCATCTAATTCATCCTCTATAGATAATTTATCCTTAAAACATAATACAGACGAGTCATCAATCAATTCTTTAACTTTATCTATAATACTCTGACTCCACTTAATGGGGTCTGATGAGTTTTGATCCAAGTACAAATAGCAACCAATTTTACAGTATACTGAATGTAGTGTGGTTTCACTTTTGAACTTCTTGACTATTCTAGCACCATTGGACGTTCTAATTTGTAAAGTTGCATATTCATTTAGTGATGATGTAGATATGTTTTCACCAGTTTCTTCATCTAAGGCATCAACACAAAGTTTTAACCATTTCAGATTACTAATTGTATCATTTAACTTAATTTGTTGTTCTTTTTCTAATCTTAATCTATCCTGTAGTGCTTTCTCTTCAGCGTCTATCCTACGATTCTCTTCCTTGATACGATCTTTACGTAATGAATCCTCATATGCTTTTTCTTGTAATTGTTTGATTTCTCTTGCCATTCGAAGTTCTTCCTTTTCGGTTCTGCTCACTACTAATTCACTCTCAAATTTATCTAATGTTACTTTCAAAGAATTTTGAAATTTTCTTGTAGAGTTGATTCTCAATCTAGATAATACTGAGAGCCTAGTAGTACCATTAAGTGATCCGTTACCATTCAATACATTACCAATCAATAGACATTCTGGGGTATATTTGATATTTAGGTTTCTTGCCACCAGCCATGGTTCTAATTCCGTCACAGAACCAAAATATATAATTATATTATCCTTATGTTTATCTAAAGTATCCAATACCTTTTCATGAGTGAAAAATTTATTAAGAAGTTTCAAGGAGTTAGTATCTATATCCTCTTGATCGTTAGTTTTGTCAGTAGATTCTTTCAATTCATCATTTTCACCTTCAATTAATGATTTTGAATTAGGCATAGAACCCACTAGAATTACCAATAAAAATTTGAATTCATCTTCACATAATTGAAGTGCATCATTGAATGGCATATGGGGACCCTTCAGCCATTTGTTTGCTCTATCAATAACTTTTGATTCTTTGTCCTCAGTGTTCCATATTCTTTCTAACACAATATTATCATTTTCCTCGGTAGGTAACTTTGGAACATGCATCATTACTCTATTTCTTTCTCCATTATTTTGGTTATTATCATCTAGTAAACCAAATGTGATCAAAGAAAATAAAACGGTAACTAATTTCCACAGGAATCTCGGTATTGTCATTAATAATAACATAACGGGGTTCCAATCACCATTCACTTGAGCAGGTGAATCATGATTTAATCCTACTACTTTAAATTTATTTCTATAGTCAATAGGTAATCTTTTAACCAAAGGCAGTACTGGTACAAGACTTCTACTAGCTTGCCATTGATCCATCAAGGAATGTCTAACTCTCAACCCATCATTTCTATCAAAGCGTGGACCTGGTGTTGGGACTCTCGTTGGCGGTGATGGTGATCTCCCTGTAGGTAATTCCATTTCATCGACATTGGGTCTTGAACCAGTAGTATTGGCGGACGATAACTGAGATAATGATTCTTTCCAATTGTCATCAAAGAAACGACTAATAGCAGGTTCTAAATGCCAACTATGATTCTGTAACAATTTTATCACTTGTTCAAGATCCTCCTCTGGGAAATCGGTTATACCTTTGAATTGATTCAGTTTATCTTCTTCCTCATGAGATAGATGGAACTCTTTATCTCCTGTATTAATAATTGGCATCCTTATTTAAATATTGGTTGGCCCTTTAATTATAAAATATAACTTATCTCACGAACGTGTTATTTGAACAACAAAATAGTATAGTATCAAAACTTGAGCTATAAACTTCCTTTGAATAATCAAATGAGTATTAATTCCATTAAGTATTATCGTTTTATTCCCTATTAACTTCAGTATCCAATGCTTAATAAAATAGTGAAATTAATCAATCCATTACAAATTTAAAGGTTTTTGTTGGTTTTTCCTTTAAATGTGGCGTGGATTCCGACCCTCATTCAATTTGCGTAGGAGCCATGTTGTAACGGTATTAAAAAAAGAACAACTTTGTCTATTTATGTATGCAGAAAATATAATTTCATTAAAACGTATATATATATATGCTTGTGCATTTATATTAAATTGGAATTGGACTATTTAGTGTTCTAAAAGAATAACACACATATAATATAATGCAAAAAAATGCTAAAGTATCTTTAAAATTTCACAAAACACTGTGAGGTTATTGTTTCTGTGCGATGACGTACCAATTATCTTTTTCGTACCCTTGACTAACAATTGTAGCACCTGCCTGTATACAATCTTCTTCAAGTTCACCTTCTTTATACAAATGATAGAATCTATATTTTGTAGCTTGTTCAGTATTTGTGGTTTGGTTTTCTTCCTCTTTCAGGGCCTTAGCTGCCTCAGCAGCCCTTTGTTCAGCACGATCTTTCCTCCATTGAGCGACATACGTAGCCCTATCCTTTGGTTCAATCCCAGTCAAATCTGGTTTCTCATTATTAACTGTTGATTTCTTACTCTTAGTCTTCTTCTTTGTATCATGTAAAACCCATGGAACCATTACGTCTTGTTCCATACCTTCATGATAACCTCTTCTTGATTCACCTTGTTCCAAAGCCCAACAATATATCAAAGCTTGACCACCTAATTTAACCTTACTCAAGATATGATGAATTGCTTGTACTCGTCTCTCCCTTGTGGTCCAATGATGTACTACAGCAATTGAAATGGCAAAGTCAAATGTATTATCTCTATGTGGTAAATTCATGCCATCAGCAACCATCACATTATAATGTGAATTGATCCCATGAGCACAATCAATGAGTCCGTCCGATCTATCGGAACCTAAGATATATATATTATCATTGATTCCCAAATATTTCCCATTCCCACAACCAACATCGATACCTATACTGCCTGTAACTCTATTCTGTAAAAAATTCGTCACTATAGGCCATGGCTTGTATCTAGTCTCTGAGAAATGTGCAGCTATTTCATTGTATACATCATGCACATACTCCTGTTCTTTCGCCTGAGCTGCAACAGCACTATCCATTTCTGTGTATATATATGGGAATTCAACGACGTACGAATACTACTAAACACGACTCATCAAGTTTCATTTTAATTGAGTTATCAATTGCTTCATCATCAGTTCTTTAAGTAGCAAAATCAGAGAAAAATTTTTCACTGTGAAAAGTTTCGGAGTAGACCCGCCTCGTTAACAATGATGCCCGTATTTAAGAGTTGCTGCCCAAATCAATGCAATTGAGACAATAGTTGATAGCATTAAAATCATTTCAAAACCCATACTGACCCTAATACCAATACATCATAAGACCAAAATTAAACTAATACACTATATTAACCTTATACAAGCAAGAAAACCTCTATAACTTCAAGCTTATGATGCTCATTGTACAAGAAAGAGGCAGACACTCAAAAATTTAACGGGCAAAAGAGATTCGTTTTCTTTGGTTTCTCGCCGCGTTTAGAAAATTTAAAAATAAAGAGAAGAGAAAGAAAGGATTTGTTTAAGCTGGTTTGGTGCATTCTCTCTATCTCTTTACTATAACTTTGGCTTGGTTTGCTGGAGAAGGGAAAGTTGTTTGAAAGATTGATATTTACATTCGTTGGCTTAATCGAACTGAAAAACACAACTTAGTTAATTACTATACAGTAACTTAGAATATTCCGTTTTGTCTTTTGCGTTGCTTCATCCAGTGTCCTCAGTCCTAAATAAGATACATCTAGGGATACGGAGATATATTAACGAAATTAAGAAGCAAAGAATTTATAGTATTGATTCTGCCGTGGTATATCTGTACAGCAATAAATTATAGCTAGTATTACTGCTCCATATTTGAAGAAATCCAGTTTGCAATTAATTTATATCGTAATCTTTAGTTTCATTACACATTCTAAGAACATTGCTGAGAAATTTTTTTTTTAGGTATTTTGAACACGTATAAATTAAAGATCAAGAACAAGAACAAGAACAAAAACAAGAAATACAACAATGGGTAATTCAAATTCTAAACCTTCAAGTAAGAGTAAGAAATCAACGAAAAAGGGAAAAGAAAGTTCCTCGAGTTCGCGTCCATCCTTAAGTGCGAGAAGTTCACATAATCATAGCACAAGTACAAAAAGTCATTCCACTGAACATGTTCCAACTATTATTAATACACCTGAATCACCTTTAAAGTCAGGTGAAACAATGGTGGATACGACTATTAATGGTGGTAATGAGTTAATTTCTACAAACTTAAGTAGTGGTGGTGGTAGTGAATCTCATAGTAGGTCAAGTAAACTTAGACCAACAACATTATCTCGTACTACAACCGGACAATCAAATAAATCTTCAAGGTCACTGAGATCAAGGCGATCGTTAAATAATATGACTACATCACCGTCTTCTAATAATGATAATGATGATGATAATTACACAAATAATAATAATAACTTGGGTTTACCTCAAATAAAAAAACAAGTATCAAATATTGAGACAAAAAATAATAATAATTCAATTTTACAACAACCATCATCTTCGTCATCTACGTCACATTCACATTCTCATAGAAGATCACATTCTCAACATTTATTCCAATCATTTCATGGTAACTCTTCACATGATATTTCTGAAGATACAACCACAGATCATAATAATCATTTACATCCAAGATCTGCTAGACCTTCAAACGCTAACTCTAGACGATCAAGTTTTAATAATATGAGCGATTTACCCCCGTCGATGATTCAAGTAGAACCCAAACCTCCAATTTTGAAAAATAGTAAATATACACAATCTTCTCATTCTTTCCAATATTATGAAAATGCTCTAACAGATGACGATAACGAAGATAATAATAATAACACATCATATTCCGTTCAGACACCCGCTGGTGGTGAAAAATCTTCAAGACAGGAATCTATGAGACATAGTCACTCTTCAAGACCCTCTAGTATTAAGAGTGGGGTCTCTTCATCATCGAGACAACGTCGTAAATCCGATAATAATAATAGCAATGGTTCAAGAGTTCCCGATTTTGTGATATCTGCATCGCAGGGACAATCTCGTTCAAATTCATTTGCTTCATCGATGCATTCAAGAAAATCTTCACAAGGTTCAAATACAAATACGGCTTACAGTACACCTTTGAATTCACCTGGTGTTCAGCAATTATTACAACACAGTAAGATGAGCGATGAATCACAGGATTATTTTGGAAATGGTTCCAATATTGATGGTACAGCATCCTCCAATGGAACGCCTCATCATCATCGTCATCAGCATCATCGTTCCTCTTCTTCTGTAAATATTGATAATGATAATATGGATCATCAAGCGATGGATGGAGAAGACGTCAATAATTACACAACTGCATCAAAGATGGATCAATACCCTGGTGGATTGGATACATTTAACACCCCTATTGGAGACACTGATATAACATCCAATTTAGGTTTTAATGGAGTAGTTGGTAAGAAAAAAAAAATCTACAAACCAATTGATATAGATGAAACCATACAGAAACTGTTGGATGCAGGTTATGCAGCAAAGAGAACCAAAAATGTATGTTTGAAAAATTCTGAAATTGCACAAATTTGTCAACAAGCTCGTGAAATATTCTTGTCCCAACCATCGTTATTAGAGTTATCTCCACCGGTGAAAATTGTTGGTGATGTGCATGGTCAATATGGTGATCTATTAAGATTATTTACTAAATGTGGGTTCCCACCTCAATCGAATTACTTATTTCTAGGTGATTATGTCGATCGTGGGAAACAATCTCTTGAAACAATCCTCTTATTATTATGTTATAAAATCAAATACCCTGAAAATTTCTTTGTTCTTAGAGGTAATCATGAATGTGCTAATGTCACCAGAGTTTATGGGTTTTATGATGAATGTAAGAGACGCTGTAACATCAAGACTTGGAAAGTATTTATTGATACATTTAATACTTTACCACTGGCAGCAATTGTTGCAGGTAAAATTTTCTGTGTGCATGGGGGTTTATCTCCAGTGTTAAACTCTATGGATGAAATTAGACACGTCAGTAGGCCCACAGATGTTCCTGATTTTGGTTTGATTAATGATCTGTTATGGTCAGATCCGACAGATTCTCCAAACGAATGGGAAGATAATGAACGTGGGGTTAGTTACTGTTACAATAAAGTTGCCATTAACAAGTTTCTAAACAAGTTCGGGTTTGATCTTGTGTGTCGTGCACATATGGTTGTTGAGGACGGTTACGAATTCTTTAATGACCGAAGTTTAGTGACTGTTTTCTCAGCACCGAATTACTGTGGTGAATTCGATAATTGGGGTGCGGTAATGAGCGTCAGTGATGGTTTATTATGTTCGTTCGAATTATTGGATCCTTTGGATAGCGCTGCATTAAAACAAGTAATGAAGAAAGGAAGACAAGAAAGAAAAGTGGCAAATCAACAACAATTACAGGATCAAAGGTAGATTTCCGTTGATAAAAAGTGATATATAATGACTACCAACCAAATACTACAAAAAGAGATATTTTATTCTTTTATCTTATTTTTTTCGGTCCCATGTACATTTTAGATCCAATGCCTTAGTAAAGAAAATAATGAGCTAGTCATAAAAATATCTTATTTTATTTATTATTGGTATTCTATTCTGTTTAAATATTTTTTACTATTCATAATAACATTTTTCATTAATCTATATACATTTAAAAACTAAAACATTATTAAAAATTTCATTCTATTATCTAGGTTCAAAGAAGATATTTATAGGTTATTTCAAGTTAATATGATATTATTAAATTATATATGTTGATGATTGAAATTTGTTTCTATATTTATATTACATGTATTACTATAAAAAATTATGAAGATGTAGAAAAACGGTTATTGTATAGGTAAACCCAGGAAAAGAAAGAGGAAGAAAATGCAGTGTGTAATTATTTGAAATGGAGAATTTAGTGGGAACGAAAATCAGATAAGGTAACTGTATAGTATTTTGCTGCTAACCATTGGAGAAAATAGATATCGTTCTTTCTTAAAAAGATAAAAAGGAAGGGGGGAATAATGAAGTAAACTTATGAATCTGATTGATTTCTGAAATTTGAGTGACCACCACGGTTGAATCCACCACGACCACGACCTCTGCCTCCACGACCACCACGACCACCACGACCACGACCACGACCACGGTCATTGCCGCGATTATTATTATAACCATGATGGTCATTATTAAATGATTTTCCATCGTTATTTGAAGAATTTTCATTTTTCAAGAAACTACTAGCAGGTTTGAAAAGGGAATAACTTTGTGTCTCGGTCTTATCAGTTCTTTCCTTTCTCTCGGAAGAAGATTCATCATCATTTTTCTCCTTTGAGTATCTTGATCCTTTGTTATAATTATTGTTACTATTAGAGTATGACTTATAACCTCCTCTACCACCTTTATCATTGTTATAACCACCACGGTTGTTATGGTAACCACCTCTATTGTTATTTCTATCTCTATTGTTGTAACCTCCTCTTCTGTATTTATATGAACTGTTATTACCTTCCCTATCGATGTTCTTAAATTTGAATTGGGAAGAATCTGAAGTTTCTGTAACATTTTCATCATTATCAGGTTCTGGCTTTGTCGATACATCGTCATTATCGTTATTATCATTTTCTTCATCATTATCATTATCATCATCGTTACCGTTATTATTATTATTAAAGGTATTAGAGTTATCATCTGTGGTGATTTGCGCTTCAGCGTCATCAATAGCTGTGTTAATTAAATTGGTATTTGTTGCAGGAGATGATTCTGTTGATTGATTATAAGCATTTGCTGGAGAAGTTGAACGATTTCTTTTTGTCTCTTCAACGGATTTTTGTAATACTTCAGAATAACTTAAAGTTGGTTTCTTTAATATGGTAATTTTTGCTTTTTCAATAGATGTTGAAGTATCTAAAGTTTGATTATTATGAATTGAAGTTTGCTGTCTAACTAAAGATGCTAAAGGTGCAGTATCTCCTTCATTTTGAGATAATCTTCTTAGTGTGGTAGTATCTTCAATATGTAATTCATCCATTTTTTTTTCAATTTCAAGGGTTACTGATTGAGTATCAGCAGGTTTTGCTGAACCAAATGGATTGGGTTTAGGTTTATGTTCAATATAAGGTCTTGCAGCATCAATTTGTGGATCATTTTTTAATAAATCTGTCTTTGAAATATATTCTTTAAAGTTTTCAAAAATTGCGATTTCTGTATTAATATTATAAATATCTCTTAATGGTTCTTTCCAAAATGAAACAATTTTTTGTAAATCTCTTGCTGTATATAATTCAACAAATGCAACTTTTGAATCATGTTTAAAATTTTGTTCAAATTCTGTGCCATTTTTCATTGTTTCAATTGATGGATTTATATTTAATTCCCAAAATAATTTAAACTTAATAAATTTTGTATATTTTGCTTGAAATAATTCTTCAATATCACGATTTGAAAATCTTGGTGGTAAATTTGAAAATTTTACAATATATGGTGGACCTGACATCATATTATTATTATCGTTATTAATATCATTCATTTCATTAAATGCATATGGATCTCTATGATAATTATTATGAGATGGATTATGACCTCTAGCGTCATTAGATTTATTATTTCTTGCTTGTCTAAATAAATCAATATTTGTAGTATTTGAGATCGCATCTAAATTAATATCACTTTCATCCCAAACGGAGTCTCCTAAAGATTCATCTCCAAGAAACTCCTCTAATGACATTTTCTTTGCGTTACCATGATTAGAATTTGAAGCCATGCTATATTTGTAATCGTAATATATATGTATATATATATGACTGTTATATTTGTATTTCTATAGCTGTAACTGTAGCTGCAAATAAAAGAAAGAGAGCAGATTTAAATAAGTAGCAAACCTTTATTAAATCTAATTTAATTTAGCGTTATAGTTAATTATTTTTAGTTTTCTGTTCTCTCTATATTTCGTGCTCCCTCTTTCCAATTCTATTAATGGCAAAAGCCGTGAAGGCTGAATATTTTGGGTGAGTTTGGCTCTTTTGGGGTGGTGGAAACACTCAACTTCTTCATTTTTCGCGTAATTTCTACGTTGATTTTGTTTTGTGCGTCGTTGGAAGTGATGTGGGCACGTGATATTACGTACACTCTAACTATAAAATGGGGGGTCGGAGATAACACTATGTATAAGAGTGAGAGAGAGAGAGGGATACATTGGTACCAATGTTAGACATTTCAATTAGGTGTATGTCGATGCCATCAGTGATAGGAGAGCGACGATGGGTGAACCAACACACGTGATTGCTTGTCGTCTCCAGTGATGGTTCTCCCATTGTATATATAGACAGATTATCATTATTGCTAATTGTTCTTTTGTAGTTAACGCAATGCGGAATTTCGGTTTGTACGAAGGCATCTGTGAGATCATCGCTGAAAAATACTTTTTGGCAAAAAAAAAGAGGATTAAGTAATTTATCTGCACTCTGAGAGGTTCGATCGAATCGTTAAGCTAATAATATTTCATGAATTGTAAATTATAATAAACCTTGATAACAGATGACTGTAAATGGAATTAGTTTAGATATTCTCCTGGAGGAATAGGTCTTAGAGGAAAAGTGTAACAAGATAGATTAGATATTTTTAAACAAGTTTATTTTTCTTTTCAATATTGTTGTTGTTAATTAAGGCATTAACAGGACAAACATTCTGCATATTCATACATATTAAGTAAATTGTACTTTGATTATTTTTCCTAGTTTCACACTGATTTAACCATGCTGATAGATAAAGATGTTAGTAGAAAATGGACATTAGGTCTAATAATGTTAACTATAGTAATTATACTATGGGTAATGTCATCATTTTTAATCAACTTAATATTCGAAGATAATATCTATAGGAAACCATTTTTTATCACATATATTAATACAGCTTCATTCATCTTTTATTTACTACCTACATTTAAAAATACTATACGAAAATATTTTAGAGATAGACATTGGTCTATACATAAAGAATTAATTTTACAAGAAGAAGGTGTCTTAGACAATTCAATGGTAGATGAAAATAATAGTAGTAATAACACTAGTGGTACTGAGGTCGTTAGAAGAGTCTCGATAAATTCATCAAATTCTACTTACGTGGTACGAAATAGTAGTAGTAATAGTAATCTTAATAATAGTGTGTCTGCTGCTGTTCGAAGTAGAAACGGTTCATTTAATGCTACAGAAACTGCTCAATTATTATTGCCAAGAAATAGTGTTAGTAGTATAGTTAGTATACGACTATCACTCAGAGATACAACAAAATTAAGTGCACAATTTTGTATTCTTTGGTTTTTAGCAAATTTTGCTACTAATGCATCTTTAGCTTATACTTCAGTTGCATCACAAACAATGTTATCATCAACTTCGTCATTTTTCACATTATTTATTGGTGCTTTAGGAAACGTTGAAACTGTTACAAAGCCTAAAGTTATTGGTTCAATACTTTCTTTCTTAGGGATTGCATTAGTGACACAATCTGATTCTTTACAAGGTCATTTACCAATTAAACCTACGGGTCATATGCCACCAACAGAACCAATTACAGATTTAACATCATGGCAAACTATGATGGGTAATCTTTTAGCTGTAGCTGGTGCAATGTTCTATGGTATTTATAGTACATTACTAAAGATTAAAGTTAACGATGAAAGTATGATAAATATGAAGATTTTTTTCGGATTTGTTGGTTTATTTACTTTATTATTCATGTGGCCATCTTTAATCATATTACACTATATGGGTTGGGAAACTTTTGTGTTGCCAACACAACCAAAAGTTATACTCATTATCTTAATTAATATGCTAATTACTTTTGTTAGTGATTTCTGTTGGGCTAAAGCAATGTTATTGACAAGTCCCCTAACTGTCACTGTAGGGTTAAGTATTACAATTCCAGTGGCTATGTTTGGTGATATTTTATTTAAACATAAAAATATGCCCTTGGAATATATGCTTGGTGGGTTATTGATTCTTGGATCGTTCGTTATTATAAGTAAAAATACAGAAGCAGAAGAAGAAGAAGATATACAAACAATTTATGATTCTCAATCAAATTCAATTGATGAAAATTAAACGTTATTATTGTTAATAATAATTCATTACAATATGTACATACGTATATGCATTCTTTTTCTATATATAAATATATAAATCATTTTATGGCATTTTGATATTGGGTTTGCTTTCTATATATGCGAGATTAATATGAGTATTCATATCCTGGTGATTTTACACTAAAACAACCAATATAATATGAGAAAAGATAGAATAATGCATAACCAAAAAGAAGAGTCAGTAAACTATCCGTTTTTTCATTTATCCTCTCTTGAATGAAATCTGATTGCAAAAAGATCAATCCAATAAATAATATACCCATCCCAATATACATCAATGATACAGTGAATACTTCAATACCAAATTGCCATCCTGTACCACCACTAAAATACATGATATTACCTTCTTCATTCCTGGCGATAAAGGGTATCCTATTCATTTCGGTAAACTTGTAACCTGTTAAACTTGGAAGCATGATAGAGAATGCTATAAGGATCATAACTATCTTAGAGACATTGTTCTTTTTGATAATTGGCCAAATAATTTTTTTTAAAATTACAAAAAAAATTGTTGATCCAACAAAATATTGTATGAACTTCCCTTTATCGAAATCCTCTTCTACTTCGATATAGATGTTTAAAACCTGGGCTAAGAAATCTCCAAAATGTAATACATCACTTGAATGAGCTGGTGTAAGTTCATATTGGTAAAATTGACCGTTAGACCAAGAAAATGGTTCGGCCTCTTGTTTCCCCATGTTAATTGGAGGATACACAACTAAATGAGGTACATTTTCAATGCCCATATCTTTAATCAATGAGGGAACCTCATATGCGTCCACAATATAATACGAAATTGGGATATCTGGTCTTTGTTTCTTTATAATATTTTGCACGCCATGTATCGTTTCCTCGAATTCCAAACACATAGGACATCTATAACTTCCATCTTCATTGGTTGAGTAGATGGTAATATATAATACAGAATATTCTCCCTCGACCCCATATTGTAATTCTTTGTATAATTCTTCTGTTACATGTATTATTCCATGTTCATCCTTATACTGTTGAATGTCATTTGATTGCAATAAAGCAGAGACGCATAGAGTCTGAAATATAGCCGCTATGTAAAATAAAAAATTCAAGCGTAGTTTCATTTTGTAACCAAATTGACTCTGCTATATCTAATAATAACCAATAGTATCCGCTAGTGTTTAGCTAAATAAGTAAAAATTGGCTTGTCTTGTAACCAATTCTTTTATTGTACATTGAGGAATGTATCAATTTTATATAATTTTTTACTTTAATTCTATCTATTTGTTTATCGCGAACTTAAGAAACGAACGTACGCGTGTAAATAAAAGAATATCATCTCATCGCAACTAAGAGACGATACCAACAATGCTATGTCAATGTTGAAACGATAGATTAGTTTGTTATTCGTTTTAGTTATTTGGTATGTACATATTTATATGTAAGTTAGAGCTTATATTGTAAACCATTTAATCTATACCGTATATCCTTTAATTGTTTAGATTCTGGTTTCCATTGTTCATATTCCAGATATAATGTATTGATTTCTTCGTTATCCATGTGACGTTTTGTTTCAAACAATAATCCTCTCATACACCAAGGAAGATGGTATGGATTACTACCTAACTCGGATAATTTGTATGGCGTATATATGACAGGTACCTCACCGTATGTATCTGTAGTTTCTAATGCAAATTTTAAACCAAGTTCGTAAACTTGTTTTTCGTTATAAATGGTAGAATGACCTCCACCGGTCAGTGGACCTACTAATGATCCACTGATTTCCTTCACAATATCATGATCTCTATAACCTAAGTTTAGCAAAGTTCCGGCAACTTTGATGATTCTTGTAATAAATGAAGGTGTTCTAGAGTTTCTATCAATAAATGTAGCTCTAAAAATATAAGGGTGGTCTACAAAGAGACAAAATGCTGAATATAAAGGAACCAATTGATCATTAATTGACCCAACTAATGTTAATTTCACATTATTTGCTATAATAATTTTAATACTCTGAACAAGTTTTTTCGTTTGAATAGTATCAAATTTTTGTAATTCAAATAATTCCATCATTGCATCCTTAGCAATGGTTTGATAAGCCTTCACTAATAAAGTTTGGTCACGACCATAAAACGGACCATTATTAATTCCAGCCATCCCCAATATACTAATTATTTTTTTATTTCCAAATAAATTTATATCATCCAGATTACTATTTTGATTATTAAATAACTTTGAATTATCGATATTGATAATCCCAGTTTCAATTAATCTTGCCAGAAGAATGATAGTAACTGGACATCCCTGGGAATGTGAAACAAAGTATATGAAATCTGAACTATTAATCTCTTTGGAATATCTTCTCATAACGTCAAAGAAAAAATCTACTCTATCAAAAATTTCACCTTCTTTTTCTAATGATATTTTACTAATTTCAATTGGTATTCTTTTGTTCTTGAAATATTTTTTAACAATTTCTTCTGCTTCTGTAATAAATTTCATCGATGTACCTGTGGGTTCTCCAATAAATGTTCTTAAAACTTTTAATGGGAAAAATCCATGAACACCCACAATCAATACTTTTAATGGTCTTTGATTGCAATGTGTTATTTTGTTCAGTTTAGAAGATGCATCTACACGATAAACATATTTTTGAGGGTTGCTATTTCTACTTCCCATTAAATCATGAATTGAATTCCATAGAGATTTTTTGGGTAATATATCAAACCCTGGAACTACAATATTAGGTTCTTGTTCTTCTTCTTCTGGTCCAGAATTATTAATACGTGATGTTGATAATATATTAATTTTTGAATATTCATTTAAATCAGCATTATATGGGATATATGTATTTGCTAATGGATTCCCATATTTGGGAGCAGCAGGTCCTTGTATTCCCTCTGATAATGGCATTTGTGAATTTTGGGTAGTGCTTTGTCTTTCTCGACTCATTGTAGGAGTTAATGTTTTATCTATATTACTATTGTTTGGTGCTGAAGTTGGTTTATTATCATCACTCTTATAACTACTCCAAAAAGACCAAGTTCTTTTATGAGACGTTGAGGATGAAGAAGCTGTGGTTTCTATATGATCATTATCCTTTGAGTCATGTGGTTCCTGTTCTTGTGTAAGTATTTTATTAGATTCATTTGGAATTGTTACTTGAATATCCTCTCGATTAATATTATTTTCATTATTATCTGACTTATTACCAGTAGAAGGTCTTGTATTATTTTCAGATCCGTCACTGATAGGGATATTAGGATTAACCTTATCCTGAGCCATGACTTTTTTCCCGTTTATTTCTACCTTTAGCAATTAATCTCGTCGTATATATATATATCTGTAGCAAGTAACTTCTAGATTATCACAAAAATTATATCCTGTTTTATGTTCGTTTTCTTTTTTTTTTTCTGTTGAATAACGAAGTTCTCGTTTATTCACTTAGGGATACAAAACAAAATTATCTTTACTTTTCTTTAAAGGGAGGCGTATATGATATGTCACCTTCTCTTACGACTGAAAAAAATGAATGTGATGTACACGTATCAATATTTTGCAAAGTGAACAAGTTTTCGTTCAATGTTTATCAGTTTCCAACTTGCAAAAAAATATTTCTCCCAAAATTGCTTTAATGACTTCTTTGCAATTCTGGGCAAACTTGTCTGTTGTTAATACTTTCATTTCCCTTTGCACTAGAGGAGGCGGCACGAAAAGAATTTTCGTCACCAAAACAAGAAAATGATTATGAAAGAAATAAAATATTGCTATCTGTATTTAAAATTAGAGTTGACAATTGAATAATGATCTTATGTAACAAGTAAATCAGTACGTAGTTATTAGGAAATATTAAAAATTTTGATGATTAGAAAAGCGGTGAATATGACTGTACAAAAGAGAAAGCAAGTGACCATAGAAGAATTTTTCAGTAAGAATAAGAAAGTTAAAAATGTTGTTCCTTCGAAGACTACTACTGCTACTGATACTTCCATTGACACGAAATCAGTAGAGACAGAAACTACACCAGTAGAAGATATTAAGAATGAAGCTGTAAATAATGAAAAATCTCAATTTATTAATACGAAATTAAGTGAATTACAAAAAGGTATGTTACAATTAGAGATTGATACTATGGAAGATAGTTGGTTTAATAAATTATCTGATGAATTTACTAAACCATATTTTTTAGGTATAAAGGCATTTTTAAAGAATGAAAAAATTGTTAAAAAAGCTACAATTTTCCCACTTGAAAATGATATATATTCATGGAGTCGTTTAACACCATTTAAAGATGTTAAAGTTGTAATAATTGGACAAGATCCATATCATAATTTTAATCAAGCTCATGGTTTAGCATTCAGTGTTAAAAAACCAACACCTGCTCCACCGTCGTTAAAAAATATTTATAAAGAATTGAAGACAAATTATTCTGATTTTATTATAGATAATAAACAAGGTGATTTAACTCATTGGTCCAAACAAGGTGTATTATTATTAAATACTGCATTAACTGTTAGAGCACATAATGCAAATTCTCATTCAAAATGTGGATGGAATATTTTTACTAGAAGAATAGTTGAATTATTAATTGAAGATAGAGAAATTAATGGAGATAATTTAGTATTTATGTTATGGGGTAATAATGCAATTAAATTAGTTGAAGATTTATTAAAGAAACATAAACAAACAAAGGATAATATTTTAGTATTAAAATCTGTTCATCCATCACCATTAAGTGCCTCCAGAGG